>JAUZNJ010041830.1:0-61880 GCA_034780135.1 Jordanella pulchra | reverse complement strand
TATCTATCTATCTATCTATCTATCTATCTATCTATCTATCTATCTATCTATCTATCTATCTATCTATCTATCTAGCTCCAGTCTGACAGATGTAAATGGCTTTTTTAATCTGTTGGTGAGTTTGTTTAATTTGATGCTTTGAGTTTTAGATCTTACAGTCTACTTTGTGTTGTCAGGTTTTCTTGAGTGATTTCTATAATTATTTTAGATATTAAGCAGCGCTTGTCTGTTTATGAAGACGATAAGGTGATTCAATCTGAATTCAACTCAATGATTTTAGGTATATAAATGTGGTGAAAAACACTTTAAACATTTAAGCAATAGAACATGGAGGGAGGGGGAGTTTGGTGACTCTGATGTCAGTCTGCTTGCTCTGAATATTTCAGAAAGTGTCTGATCTATTGAATTTTTCACAAACTTGACTAATGGGTTAAAACTCAATAGCCTGGAAAAAAAGGAGGAGATCTATTGAGCAGCAGCTTAAATAGCCATTCAGCACGGCAAAGGTCCCTCTTTCACTTTAGTGGATCACTGCGCCCTCTGCTGGTCCTACATGGACATGCTTCAATGATGCTTTGATTTCAGCCAAAACTGCTGACAGACCTACAGTCATAGTCTTCCAAGGACTCAGGTCTGATTTAGAAACAACGATAACGCTTGAACTATGGATATGTATTACATCCCTACAGATGAAATACAATAAATCTTTCGTAATATTAAGGCAGATTATCATGGATCATTTCCTGTTAGTTAAACTGAGAGCATCCATGTTATTCTATAAGGAGCTGGACTTAAATGGTCAAAGGATGAGAAGTTTCTTAAGGATTAGAACAAATCGTTACATTAAGGCCAACACATGTTGGTTTTAAGGTCTTTTTAATGTGAAACACAAGGTGAAATAGAGGAGGACATTATGCTGACATTAAAACATAGAACCCTGTGATTCTTCAGGGGGTCTGAACAGAAATCCAGCATGTTACAAGAATGACATGGAAGAAAATGTCAGTTTAAATCCTAACATAATACAGAGCTGATTTCTACAGGACAGAATGAAAGCATTTAGAAGTAATGGTCGATGTCTGCGCACATAAACTGGCCTATGAAAAGTAAACACACCCCTGCAGAAAAGTCAGAATATCGTGGAAAATTCATTTCAGAAACACAGAAATCTGTTGTTTATAAACAAAGAACTGAAAATAAAGTTTAAGGAAAGTAACATCATATGAGTCAGTAATGTTAAAAGGTATCAGTCAGGAGCAGAGCTTGTTTTTCAGGTTAAAAGTACATTTGAAAAATAAAAACTTTTAGGAGGTATTACACACATTTTTCATTAAGCCCACATTCTGTATTTTCTTATTGATCGGATGTAATATTAAAGATAAATGTTGTGTTTCATTAGATGCAGGTGGAAAACTTAAAATGAACAGAATTAAAACAGTCTGAGTTCAATTGTTCTATATAATGTGTTTCACTCAGTGAATCACTAATATTCTTACTTACTGACTATGACTGAGAGAAGGACTTCTGCTCACTTTAGCTCGAAGATAAAACTCCACCAACAAAAAAACTCAGCATCTAATGGTAAATAAAACATGGCAGTGGCTGTATGATGTTTGGGGTTTCCATCTACAGACTGAATTTCGTTTGTTTCTTTGTCACTATGGAGGAAACTTTAAAAAAGAACCATAACCAAGGGATGTTCTCATTACCTGAAGCTATAGTATTTTGCTGTATAGTCAGGCAGTCTACAGACTGCAACCAAAGAAAACTAAATGATTAAATAAAAGATATGTTTCTGAACTATTATTTAACCCATTTTTTTTCCTATCCCACTGAGCAGATTGTTACAATCTAATTATATTTATTTCACCTAAAATGTGGGAAATGTTATGAAATGTTTTCTAACAACCTGGCTTTTTGAACCGGAGTGTGTAACACATTCTAGATCCACTGTAGGGGTTGAATAAATCATGGATGGGCAGGGGGTGGGGGTGTTTTAGGGTCCCACTTTTAATTATTTGGGATTTCTAGCTTTAGAAATGTCACACAGCTCATTCATACATGACACAAGAAGCAGAAAACTTGAAATCCATTCCAGATGGATTCTGCATAGTAAAACATGCATCCCCACGCAAACTCTTTTTCCACAGGTGAGAATCAGAACAAGTCGTGGATCGTTGGTGTTTTTGGTTTGAAGGCGCTGCCTCCGTCTCAGCTGTACGTGTGAATGATTCGGTGTCGTTTCAAATGGTGCATCAGGATGAAGGTTTTCCCGCACTGCGAGCAGCTGTAGGGTCGCTCTCCGCTGTGCGTGCGCTGGTGAACCCTCAGGCTGCTCTGCTGCGTGAACCTCTTCCCACACTGTCCACATCCATACGGCTTCTCCCCCGTGTGCGTCCGATGGTGAATGCTGAGGTGAGAGGAGCACTGAAAGCTTTTCCCGCACACGCTGCACCAGAATGCTCGCTTTCTCTTGTGGCTCTGCTGGTGCAGCTTAAACTGGTGCAGGCGGCTGAAGGACTTGCCGCACAGGGAGCAGGTGTAGCCTCTGGAAGCAGGGGTGAGCGGTTTGTGGGGGGTGTGAGGGTAGAAGCAGTTCCTGGTGAAGGTGTCAGACCGCTGCGTTACGTTTGGCCCGTTGGCGGCTCCAGCCTCCCTCTCGGCATCCTCCTGAGGTTGACTCAGCTGAGCAGCACCTGAGCTGCTCCTCTGCAGACAGATCTGCTCCTTCTGCTTGTCCGGCTGCTGCAGAGCAGCCGGCGCTCTGGCCTGGAAATGCGACAGCTGCACATCCTTCTGGTACTCGCCGCCGTAAATCCCGTTGCACTCTTCCCGGACGACGGGGGACTTGCTGGTGTTGGACACCATGTTCGTTGCATCTGAATGCTCAGAGAAGGAGTTAGAATACTCCTCTACGACACTGGAGAAGTCGGGAAAACCGGCGTCGATCTCGTTCCCTTCGATGATCGAAGACCAGAGCTGGTTTTCCTGTTCGTCGGCGGGATAGTCGACAGCAGTGGGAGTCTGCTTCCCCGCTCGGTGCTGACATCCGTCCTGTCTGAAGGGGTGCTGGTCCTCCTCCTTCTCCGTCTTCACTGTGAACTGCAGACTGCTTACGTGGACCGGCTGCGGTCCAGAGTTAAACGGGCCACTGAACTCTGCAGGCTTGTGTCCGGTGAGATCTGAATGGGTAATCTGCTGGTTCTCTGGAGCATTACAGGTGTCAGGGTACTGAACCGCAGCGCCTAAAGACATGCAAGACATAACTGAGCATTTCAGCCTGTAAAGACAATACAGACAAGTGTAGTCGCCTGAGTTCAGCTTTAATATGACATCTTTGCTTTAAAATGTTGCCTTTAAAAACAAAACCAGAATATGCACAGATGAGTTTAAATGTGTTACACCTCTTTCTGCCATTAAATATCTAATATATAGTTAACTCTTCTTAAAGCTGACATACAAACATTGTGCAGTGGAACTATTTTACCTAAACTGCTGCTGGTGTGTTTATAAAATGACTGCAGTGTAAAGTTTTTATGAGATGAATTGGAACTAACTGGAAACTAAAGTATTAAACTGTATTAAATCCAACTATAAATATATATTTCTTGTTTCATCAGGCTTGAATATATCTAATAATCTTTATTTAATTAAGACTATTCATCAAATGATCAAAGTTTTACTTTCAGTTCAATCTTTTCATTAAAATTATGGTTTCCAGCAGCTGAGTAGAAATTAAAAAAACGTTTCCATAATTATGACAAAAGATATCAGCATGGCTTAGTACAGGTTTAAGCATATCAGCTAATATAGAAAATGATACCATATTGAGAATGTTAAGTAACTGTTTCTAGATTCATTTAAAACTGAGATACTTCAGAAAATGTAAACATTTGTAAAAACATATTGTATGAATTTCTGTTCAGCTGTAAATGTGCATGAGCCTGCAGGCAGTTTGAGTCTGAAGTTAAAGGCTTTACGAACTTAAAACATTTAGGATGTCCACTTTAGAGAAGCCAGCTTCATGTTATTCAAATGGTTTATACAACTGATCTTTTCCTTGTTTAAAACTCACCAATGGCTGTAGAGGAATCACTGATCCACAGAGCCTCATCTGGAATCTCCTCTTTAATTGTAAAGGAAACGTTGGACCCGTCGACCTCAGGAAACTACAAAAACAACACATGGATTGGTTGGTGTTCACTTTGGTATAAATATTGTTTTGGTGAACTAAGGTTTAAAGAAGATTATGACAAATTGGACATGATTGTATTAAATAGTTTTCTTATTGATCTCAAGCAGAAAGTGTTCCTATTTCTTTTTTCAGCTTTTTTCATTTGTCTTTTCTATTTTTGTAATTATTTTATTCAGCAAGGAACTTTTCCTGTGACCTTAACATGTAACATTGTGACTGAAGTTGAATTTAAATAGAGTGTCAACTAAAATTAGCTTTATTACAGTAACTACATTCAAAAGGTAACACTGATTTATTACACAGAGCTATGTTTAATAAACCTTCCACTGCTTCTGATAATTAATCTTTATTATATATGAAAAGCAGAAATTTAGTTTCTAAGAAGGTTTAAGTGGCAATAAAAATACTTAAAGGCAAAACATGTAAACAAACAACAGAGTTTTTCGAGGGAACTCTGATCATTATTGTTTAGTAAAAGCCGACTTCTCTTTTGCTTTATGCTCAATACTAAATTTGATAAAGCTGATAACAATTTTCTCTTAGAAAAGCTTGAAGGTACTGCAGGCATAATGGAAACAACACCAGGTTGGTTTATAACTTATTTATCAATCAAGATTATAGACAAATCTTTAAGATCTTGTGTAGTACTCTTGTGGACATACTTGTGGAGTACTCAAGGGTTTGATGCCCAACTTTTTGCTCTTCTTTCTTTTTAAAGAAAGACTGTTTGCTTTATTTTGGTTGTCTTTCTTGAACGCAGCCATTAACAGGACAACTGTTGCTAATTCTGTTTCCTTTTGAAGTGTTTCACGATCGTTATGATTTTCCCACCCGGTCCTGCACTGGTTTTCCTCTCCACTGTAGCCACATGCTTGCTCAATGCAAAGGACTGCATGAATATGAAGACTCCATGAATGAAACTAATTTCTCTCATTTTAAGTAATTTTAATAACTGTCCGGAATCCGATTGTTTATATTTATGAGTAATTTAATTTAAATGAACATATTTCTATATAACCTCTACATTAATACCATTTTTAGACAAGATCAAGCTCTACTAAAAAAAAACAGAAATGAAATCTCCAGAGTGTTTTCAATGGGGCCCCTGATGGCTGGGGCCCTTTTAGAGACACAGCCCTTAAAGACACATTTCGTTAACAGAGAACAAACACCTACCTTTAGGTCTCTGGTGGGATGTGAAAGGTTTCTCCTTGAATCAGTCCCTCGATCCATGTAGTTTTCTAAAATAAAGAAAAACAGATATTTTGTTGTGAAAATGAACCACTGCTTTAACATCAAAAAACAAAGTAGGAGGAAAAAATTAAATAATATGTGCAACGATTAAGAAAAAAAAGTGTATTCTAGCCAGTATTTTAATAAGAAAAACAAAGTGATGTAAATTGAGCATTAACGAACTCCTGCATCCAAAGCAGCAAAACACTGAAGCATCTCACCGAATCCCCGCTGCAGCTGCGCATTCTTGCTCTCCATCATCAGCAGCTTCCTCTTCAGCATCTCATTCTCGCTTTGTTTGCGGGATATTTCCAGATGCAGGAAGGCACATTTGTCATCGACCAGCTTGGAGATCTGTGCCACCGCTGCTTTCACCAGGACCTCCATTATTGAGGATAACTGTGTCTGGAAGGGAGCGCACGAAGCCATGTTCATCGATATAATGTATGAGGCAGGTAAAAACAATTAAAGGTGTAAATTCTTTTTTACTCTAGAAATGAATATTCTACAGGAAACAAAACATAAGACGCCCTGATGGAGAATCTTTACATCCCTGCGTGTTTGTAGCAGCTAGCTTAGAGCTTTCTTCCGTGTGGTGGAGCTCTACCGTAAGTACAAGAAAAGAAGCGCAGCCAATCTTACCGATCGGAAGAGAAAAAAAAGAATAAAATATTTAATAGGTAGACTTAATTTAAGAAGAACTTGGCTAATTATACAGGAGCTTAAAAAACTATTATATACTATTATATAAGTTTCCAGGACTAGTGGTTTCAAAATGTAGGGTCATGGACCCCTCTAAGGGACAGTACATACCAAAAGACAGGTGCTGACACAATTCAGCTTTTTATCCAGTGTTTGGGTCAGCAAACCTAAAATGAGACGTCATTGGAAGCTGTGTTAAAGATACTAAAACTGAATATTTGCTGCAGAATTAGTACCCATGCAAACTGATGGATGTTTTCCTTAATTCTGGAGTAACGTTCTGAAGCAAGAGATCCCAAATGTAGCACACCAGACTATAGTCTTGTCATTAAGTCATCAGGTTAAGGCTGAATGAGACTTGATGAGATGAATGGAGTCTGGTGTGCTATTGCTTGGTTGGAAAGAAAGCCAGCAGCCACACGGCCCTTTCTGGAACCAGTTTGACACCCCTGCCTTAAATAATGATTTCAGTTATTAGAATATAAAAAAATAAAATAAAAAAAACAGACTCTGTGTTGAAAAATTAAAAACCTAATAATACCTTTGCAAACATTAACAGTAATAATTGCCATCAAAGCGTTTCGATTAATGCGAAAATCAATTTGGCCCATTTTTGTTACAAAATTGGTACAAAGCATGAACATTTGTGGACTTGCTGGATGTTTAGAATCGATTTTTGTGGCATATAACCAAATTGTGTTTGGGTTTAAGGTCACAAACTGGCAGTAAAACATTCTCTCCTGACCATCACACTGCCACTACCATGTTTGGCTGTTTGAATGAAGTCTTTTAGACATTATTCATATGTTTTGCTTTATGGAGCAGGTTTAAAATCGTTAGAATTACTTGTTTTCCTTTATCCTTCTGTTTTAGCTCAACATCCGAGGTGTGAAACAGATTTTTAAGAAAGTAAAACTAAAAAACCTCGCAGTATTGTTGGGAAAAGTTTATTTTTTAGGTGGATGTTATGTTCTAAACAGACTTAAAATGTATTCTTTTCTGCAATTTTCTTCAATCTGTATTTTTCATCTCTTCCTACTTCATTTTGGGCAAATGTTTTAAACTTTCTGATATAAATTCACATTTTTTTTCCTTTCTTTATGCATATAATTTTCCGAATCATAATAAGTCAAAAAGAACATCAAAGATATAACAGAAAATCATCAGAAATCATTTGCTAAAACTTAACATCACACAAACCTTTCAGATCATATCAACTTTATTTAAAAGATACAAAAAGACATACATTTACCATAATTATACTTATCCCCAAACATATTAACCAACACAATGATTATCATTGTCAATGACAAGACAGTAAATCAAGTTACAGTTATTGATCTGATGGCTACCAAATATAAACGAATGAAAATGGCCAGATGTGAAAGACAAAAACACTAAAGTTGTGAAGTACGGAACCAGTTTCAGTATATAAATAATGTATGTACCTATATTTTAGTTAAAATAACAATTTTAAAAGGTTCCTTGGTGCAAACACTCACAATACGATGTAGGAAAAGAACATCAGGGGAAAATGGAAAGATTTAAATTTGTAAATAGTTTCAGATTTAAAAAAAACAAAGACTTTTTTGATCAGTAAGATAAAATATTTCCATCTGTTAGTTTTTGTTAGAAAAGAATATTGAAACCTTGTGAAACTTTGGTCAAACAAAAATCACAGCATGTTTCTCAAACTGGAATAATGTTTTACAGATAGAAAGAAACGCATTCTGATTGGCTGCTGGGAAGGCAGAGAACGTTCCAACCACGTCAAACCTAAACCTGCTCAATAATCATCCAATCTCCTGTTTTATACATACAGAAAGGACTCGACCAGACGGACGTGGATTTAAAGTTATGGTCTTACACACACTCAGGATCTAAATCATATTATTTTGGGGGCATTTAAAGATTTAATTTGGGACATAGGTTTAGGCTTTTAGTGGATTGAAACAGAGTCGCAGTTATTTATAGAAATAAACCCAGAGATAGTTTTGATGAATGACTTTTAGTAAATTGCAGAAAAGGTTCTGGAATAATTCTGGTTGGCATATTTGATCCCTCCTTCTTTTTGCAATTCCTTAATTTGTGTTTCTACCAGGAAGGCAGCTTTTAAGATCAATCCATAAATCTTTAAAATGGTTAAGGTAGGAATATTAAACCCCTAATTGTGTCCAAGTTTCAAGCATCTGACCCAATCTGTCAGCCAAAGCTGTTAACTGGAACCTGCTGGAATACCAGCATCACTGTCCACAGCGACACAGAAATAAACAGCTCCCTACATGAATGAATTAATGATTATGAACAGACGAGGCAACAATTCAGCTTTTTGGTGCTAAAAATACATTTAAAGAAAGCTGACCATGAGGAATTTACACATTATAATCCTAGTGTTTGTTGCATTGCATTGGGGGAACAAACTAATCCCTGATGAAGACCAACTTCCAATACTTCAACTACACCTGAAATCAGCTTCTAAAAACATTGATACTTGGACACTTCAAGAGACTAAATGATCAATTAAAAAAAACAAAAACTTGTTTTGGAGCAAAAACACTGAATAAACAATTGAGGCATCAAATTACTAAATAGTTACAGACTTTTAAAGTTGCCTCCATGCTGAGAAACCAACTCATTTAAAAGGACATTTAAAAGAAGAGGGTTTGATATAATCCGGTGGGATTTATATGGAAGGCTCATTCCCCTCACTTAACAAAAAGTCTGCAGTGACCAAATATTTATCCATATCTAGTGGAGGTGAACGTGTATAATGGAGCCTGTATGCAACAGTCTGGTCTTTGTAACTCACAGCTAAGCAGCTATTTTTTTAACCAGTAAAGTTGTACATTGCACAGTTGTGACTTTTCTTAAAAAGAAAAAGAGAGTTTAAAAGACAATGATAAACAGATCATTTCCAACCAGAACTGTTAACAGAATAAAAAAGGACAGTTAGGATGAAACTCTAATTAACATTTATGGAAGGTTTACAATATATTTGGCTTTTCAAAACCTCAACTGCTGCTTGGACATTATTGATTTGGGATGTTTTGCACTCAGCTATAAAAAAAAAAAGGAAAACAAAGGATATTTGTTCGACTAACCCACAACACAAGAGAATCCAAAGCTTAATTGGTGGTTTATTAGCTGTCATTTCTTTAATGGCAACATCAGTTTATTGTCATCAATCATTGCTGCCATCTTTCTGTCTAACCAATGTGGAAACCAGAGATGCAACAATACACTTTTTTTTCACTTCATTTCAGTCTGATACTTGAATTCTGATATCTGCAGATCCGGATATTATTCTGATACCATTTGCTTCAATATTATCATCATTACTGTAGCTTTTTTTTTTAAATAGACTGTCATAAGCTTCTCTCTTCAAGTAAGAAGGATATGTATAAAATGTGGATCCCAGAAGGCAACTTGAGATCAGAAAAAGGTCAGAAGTCATAAACACAGCAAACATTAACCTGAAAACAAATATGTAACCGTAAGGCTGCAAATTGTTAATAAATTAAAGACAGATACCAACGGTGAGGTAAATACTTTCGGAGCGGCTGCATACTGCTGGTTCCAGCCTTCTACCTGTTACTTTATTTCTCACATCGCCATGGCATCATGGGAAAAAAATTTACCTTCTAGCTTTTCAAAAACAAAAGAACAAAGTCTAGTCGGATGTCTTCTCCCACTGCACACATTTTAGTCCAGACGTGAACCACTGGAAGCCGCTTGTTCCTTTTGTCTTAAATAATTTTAACCAAATTATTTGTTTTCTTAAATTATTTTTTGAGAATGTGCATTGATTATCTTAGCTTGCTGCCATATCACACAATATTAAGTTGTTTTTGTTTGTTTTTAATGCGACTTTGTTTCACCAAAGCTCCTCGTTTCAAGAAAGTTCCTGGGGGGGGGTTACAGACAGACAAGACAAAGACCAAAGACAAACAAAATCAGTTGAGTAAAGAGAAGATAATGATTGTTAATCTTTGATTTGTTTTTACAGTGGAATAAAAATGGTTTAAGTGTCAAAAATATAAATCAAAGTTTAAGTTTTTCATTTTCTTCATCAGTGTTTTTATTTAGATTTAATAAGAAACCTGTTTTGTTTCTTATGACTAAAAACATTTTTTAAAAAATGTATGGAGAGTTGATGGATTTATTTTGCGTGTAATTTTAGGTGCAGTTTCAGGATGCTCAGCTGGCTAAAAGTCTTCCCACACATCTCACAGCTCAAAGGCTGCTCTGAAAGCTTTTCACACTGGTGCTCCTGGAAAATATGGAAACTATCAAAGCTTTGCCCACAACTGGAGCAGATGTAGTTCTGTCTGCTGGGGTCTCCGCTGCAGCTGTCCTCGTAGCTGTCTGAGGCTCTCAGAGTAAACTCATAGACGCCTTCCTGGTTCATGCCGTCACTCTCAGAGCAGAAATCCCCTGCAGACAGCTCATGATTGAGATTTGAGGTTTTGGGCTGTAACCCCACAGCTGAATACTGCTCCTTCTTTGTTTTGTTGTCAATAAAAGCCAGATCCTTTATCGGTGAGGTGAATCCCTGCTGCTCACTGGCTCCCCCTGCAGGGGAACCATGGTGATACTTCACATCTTGTAACAGCACACAGACGGGCTGATCGGGGCTGTCAGTACTTTCCTCTGCTGCAGAAGTCCAAAATAAACCTTTGTCTGCTGCTCCTGCTCTATTGTCGCTCCCCATGTGAGACGGGGAGAGGAAATTCTCCTCACTGGGCTGCTGGTTCACTGTCATGGGTTCCTCTTTGATAGAGTGAGTGTATGCAGGGCCGGGGAAGTGTTCCTCTGCAGCTGTTGGTCCGTTACTAGTTTCTCCATAGTTCTCCGTCAGTTGATTATCGGGCACTGTGAACATCACGTGATGGGCCTCCAGCAGGTCTGTCGTCTCCCCTTAAAGAGAGAAAAACAATATCATAAAATGTGCTGCGGTTAAAAAAAACATGCATGAGAGCAAACTTAGATTTATACCACAAAAGAAGAAAGGAAGAAAATCCTCCTATTGCCATTTTAAAGTGATGTAAAACTTTTAATTTTAAGATTCCACCCCTCTACTCCATTACCTCCAAATAACAATGTTAACAACTGCCTTGAGAGTCCATCTGTAAGTTTTTTACAAAATACACCCAGCTGTTCTATAAAGGTTTATTATAGAGGACATTATTTAACTATAGGTATGAAGACCAAGGAACAAAACTGATGAGTCAGGGAGAAAACACTGAAGAAGTTTATAGAAGTCTTATTAATTAGCTTTAATGCTCATTATATCATCTGAAAATGGAGAATAAAGCAACGCAACGATCCTTCCAGAACCAAGACTTGATGCAGCCAGAGCTACCATGAAATGCTTTAGATGTAAACAGGTTAATGGGAATGGCCTAGTTCAAGTCTAAACCTAAACCCAACCCATCGTAAAACTTGAAATGTTTGGTTTAGAAACATGCTTACCAATCTGGAGCTTTATTGCAAAGAAGAACAGAGAAAACTTGTAATATGCAAACCTGGTAAAAGACATAAACTATAAATATATATGACGATATAAGGTATTAAATCTGGGAGGGCTAATTACAAATACTCTCTCTTTTCAGATTTCTAAAAAGCAAACGATTTGGAATTTAAATATCTGTTTTCCTTTTGTTAAAAAGATAAGAGCACCTTTAAAAGGCTCGGCCAAAATAAACCACATTGATTAGTGTCCCATTAATGTTCAACACACTCATGCTGGGATGGTGAAATAATCATTAAAATAACATTAATTAATATTAGTAATACATATAATAATGTTATTTTGATATAAACATATTTCATTTTAGCAGGATTTATTGTTGATATGCTAATTTCTTATGTAATTGTCCATTTATTCAAATTTCAGATGGCTTCAAAGTTTGCTTTAAACTGACAGCTATTACCAGTCTTCTTTGGGATCCACCAATAACGAAGAGCTTTGGTGTCATCGTTGACCAGGACATGTCCTTTAAACCCGACATTAAAAACAGGTTTCCAGGATGTCCTTCTTCCACCTTTGCACTATTTGTTTAATTAGAACCATCAGTCCTGCTGCCGAGAAACTGGTTCATGCATTTTCTTAAGTTTGACTCCTGAATGCCTTTATAACAAAACACTGTGAAAAACCCTGAACCTTTTCAAAATGTTGCAGCAACAAACCTGCTGAAAGCACCAGTGCCATAAATCTGCATCCAAGCCATTCATCACCAAGTGTAATGAGAAGCATCGGATGCAGTGATGTAAAACATGCTGCCAATGGACTCTATAGCATTTCCATCTGGAAATGTGATGGAAGAGTCTGGGCTTGCCAGTTGTCAGGGGAACGGTATGTGTCCGACTGCAATGTGTCAAGTCTAAAGTTTGGTAAAGGGGGGATTATGCTGTGGGGTTGTTTTTCTGGAGCTTGACCCCTTGGTTCTAGTCAAAGGATCTCTGAATGCTTCAGCATATTAAGACATTTTGAACAACTCCATGCGTCCAACTCTGTGGGAACAGCTGGAGCGGGACCTTCTTCTTCCAACATGACTGTGAACCAGGGCACAAAGCAGGGCCCATAAAGACATGGATGTCAGAGTCTGGTGGGGATGAGCTGACATCGACCTGATGGAACACCTTGGGATGAATTAGAGCAGAGACTGAGAGCCAGACCTTCTCGTCCGACATCAGTGTGTGACCTCACAAATACACCTCTGGAAGAACGGTTGATAAAACCCATCAACACTCCTAAACCTTGTGGGCAGCCTTCATAGAAAACTTGAAGCTGTTCTAGCAGCAAAGGATGGAAGGACGATGGAAGGACGCCTCTATGGATTAGGAATGGGATGGCACTAAACATCATACGCGAGTCAAAGCAGTATAGTGTGTATGTATTGAAAAAGTGTCAAAAACTGCATGTGATTTTGACAAACCAGCAAGAATTCATAATTTACAAAAATATGTATTTTGTTGCCTGAAAATCTCTATTTTGTCTGGCAGTAAAAACAAGCTCCTAACAAACTTTACTCACAAGCTGCAGGTTTAGGGGCAGAGCTGGATAATCCAGGTCCAGAACGTTAAAAACTATTGGCTACTTTCCCTTCATTTAAACTGCCGATTAGCGCCCAGTCTGGAACTATTCCGTTTATAATTTAGTAAATCTCACTACAATGACAATTATTTTACAACTTACCCCAGCATCGAAAGCCGTCATGTTGAAAAGGAAGAAAATTATAATATTGAGATAAATCTATGGTGATACTGCTGTATTAGCCCAATTAGCATAGCTAATGTAGCCTGTATCTGCTAGCTATGTATACGTTATTGTAATTACTTATTCTGTCATTCACCAGAAGCTTGTTTTTCACATGATAAGGTTGATGTCCTTCACAAGACCATTAAAACACAGATTATATTCATCAATGGCTGTGAAGTTCTTCCATGGTGTTGGTCTCCTCAGGTTCACTAAATAACTACGTTATTATGTAAGAAATCAAAGGCAGTTTGTTGGAGTAGTCTGACATTTTACCCCCGTTCTCTGCCTCATACAGGTTGAGTGATTTTGGGAAATATGTTGCTCTCTTGATGATTGCCCTGGCACTGCACCTGCCTACCAAGATGGCAGTTCAATGACATGATTTAGACACATCTGAACTCTGCATTATGCACAAATTACCACTATTACTTCTAATAACTACATTATGTCGACATTTCCTTTCCATAGAAGATACATCTGGCCCTTTGTTTTTTATAAATAGATGTTTTTTTCTTTACTGTAGGGAGACATTGTTAGAGCTTAAGCTGCTCTCACCTTTGTGTTCTCCTCCTTTTACAACATGAAGTACCCCAAACCAGCTGCTTCTCTTCTCTGGATTGAACCTTTGATGAAGCAGTTGTTTCCCCAAACCCCACTTGTTTTTTTTTCCCCAACCAAAAGTACCCCTTGTGCCGGAGCAACAAAGCCACTGAGGGCTGTGCCATCATTAAATCTGTGTTCTATGTTTTGGATTTTTCTTTCTATAGAAGATGTGCCTGGTGGGTATTTCTGTGCAAGCTGTGCCTCTTCCCTGGACTGAGTCGCTAATAGTTACAGCTGCCACTAACGTTGTATATTCCTTTGTTCTTTTGTTGAATGCTTTTCTTGTCTCATTGAAAGTACATTCTGAATAAAGACACGTCTTTGTTTTGTTTTCCCCTAAAAATATACTCCAGGTTTTCTGTGTAATTTGACGTTTTAGGCTTCATATAAATGAACCCATATTTAGATTTTTTTTTTTTAATTTGATAATAGGTTGAAACGGTGTTGACATAAATTACCAAATATGAATTTTTAATTAAAAAATAAGAGTTGAACTGATACATATTTTAGTCAAATATATCTACTGGATAAAATATAGACTCATTTTTGGAAACAGTAGAATACAGATATTAAAAGTATTATTAAAAATAATACTTTCCTGATAAAATGAACTCTTCATAAAAAAACAGGTGTGACAACGATCCTTTATGTTAAATCTCACCGTTTCTGTGAGTCTTCATGTGACCTTTGAGGCTGCTCTTCTGATTGAAGCACCTTCCACAGATTTGGCAGCCGTACGGTTTCTCCCCGGTGTGAATTCGCAGGTGTCTTTCCAGGTGTCCAGCTCGCTCAAAGACCTTCCCGCAGAAGGAGCAAACAAAGCATTTCTTCGGCTTCAGAACTCGATACGACCTGTTTTTCCTTTGCCTGTGGTGGTTGGAGGCCTCTGTCACAGCATGTAATCCTGGGTTACTGGGTATGAGAACAGCACCCGGAGGTCCATAAGGCGTCTGTGGGACTGTGCAGCTTTTCAGCTGCCCGTACAGTTTTCCTCGGACAGAGAAGTTACTATAGGAAGGTTCTTCTGAGGGCTGGAGCAACTGAGCAATGGCAGGGAAGGAAGACATGTTCTGAGACGAACTGTTCAGAAATTCTGCTTTGCTCAGCTCTGAATTGTTCTGTAACCTGGACCCCCAGGGTTGGATGCCTTGATCCACTGGTGTGAGGTTTTCTCCCATGTTTTCTACTCCGTTGATGATCTCATTGTTTTCCACATGAAGCTGTGGCTGTGATATTTTTTCCTCAACTGGCTCAGATTTCACCTGGACGGATGTCGGGGGAACCTCCTCAGTCTTGGTTTGGTTATCTTCAGCTTTTGCTTGGCTATTCTCTTCAGCACGGTGTCCTTCCATACACTGATTCACCTGCAGCATCGGGAATTGTTGGCTCATTGGGATCTCACCGGGTCTTGTCTGAAGACCTGAAACAATAAAAAGCAACTTCTTAAAAACAAAAAAACAAGATATAGTTTTTGGCTGATCACCAATTCCTGATCCTTTTTTTATGTTATTTTTTAGGCTCTAGTGGCCTTTATTTTTGTGTTATTTTTGAAAGTAGGCAGACAGGAAAGGGGTGTAGAGAGAGAGGAAGACATGCGGCAAAGGTTGATTCGAACCAGGGACGGCCCCGTCAAAGACTGTGGCCTCCGAATGTGGTCACGCGCTTGACCAGTTGTTATAAGATCACAAAACATAAGATATTTCAAGGTTATCTTACTAAAAAAACATTAATCATTGTCCATGAAACAACAAAAACTTCTGAAATAACTGCTCTCAAATATAAATGAAAGTTTAAGGCATTGACAGCGGTGGTTTCCCATCTAAGTTTTGTCCGATTACTGATCTAAAATGAAGAAAATCAAGGCCGATACATCTGTGCACCTCTGGGTTTTTCTTGCTTATTTAAACTTTACAAAGGTGGTAGTTCTATCAATTTAATGTAGATTTTAGTTTATTAAATGGCAATATTTAATTAACTGTAACTTTTCTTTGTTCAACTGTTGAAACAGTTGAAGGGGGGTTAGAGACTGAAGGGAGTAAACAAAAGGGGAACCCAGCAGGAAAGGTTTGAGTTCCTTGAAATCACGTGAAGCGCATTGGTTGCTGCTCCCTGCATTAGTTATCCATCATTGTTTAGCTTGATTTGTTAAGAAAAGATTGGGTTCCTTTGTTTGTTTGCTTAAATTGAGTTGTTTATCATTGTGTCATTTGAGAAGACTTAATGATTCTCAAGTCCTCTTTAAGACTGAGAGAAAAAAATGTTTAAACTGTAAAAACATGTTTAGCAGGTTAAAAGTTAAAGAATCCCAGGACAGATATACATTGATCCAACAGCTCATGATGAATGTTGGACATAGAGACATTCCCCAACTCCATGTGATAAGAAATAGAACAATATTTGTTTAAGGCTGCAGCTTGGAAAACTCAAGACAAACCCTTTAGGGACAGTAGTCCTGCAACTTGAGTTCGGCCTGCAAGCCTAAAAACAAACTTAGAGCAGCTGGAATCCATTTAAATATAGCCTGATTTGACAGAATCAGAATAATGTTTGTCCTTGTGGGCTGCATGCCAACTCATTTTAAAAGTGCTATCATTTTGGAACAGCCCAAAGTATTTAATTCAGACGTATTTAGAAAATGTGTCAAATCCTCCGTATTTATAATAAAATAACGGCTGTAAGAGGAAATATAATTGCCACACGATTAATAAACTAAACTCAGAAATGGTGTGTTACTCCTAAAAAAAGTTAAAAGTTAAATTCTTTTTTGTTTGTTTAAAAGCCACTTATTGCTATGCTGCCGTTTTGAAAAGGCTGATATCCTACAAGTTAGATAAGCCAAACTGTGAGAGATCATTTTTATTTTCAGTTCAAAAACTGAACTGCTTAAGCTATCAGGCCTAGATAAAAACAGCACACCAAGCTGTGCATTGGGGAGATCCAGACTCTAAAATTAGGAGCAAGTTAGAACTCCTCCACATCTTTGATGGGCTTCAGATGGAGAGGGAAGACTCAGTTTTCCTGTGAAGTATAAATGCTGCATACTGGCAGATCTTCAGCTAACCAGCCATACAGATATCTGATCTCTTCTAATGCTGGACAGAGGAATCAGGAAAAGGAACGTCTCCATTCTTCTCCTCTTATTCCTTGATATGATTTTGTGTTTTTTTTTTTTACTTAAGTGCTTCCAGAGTTAAACGAGCTTTTGCTAACTGGTTCTACATTAAAACCAGTTTGGTTTTCTAACACAAAGCCACATCACTGAGTCATTTTAAAGGCCTCGCCATGTTTGATCCTCCCACTGGTGAATTCCAAGTTTCTGCAGTGACGTCACAGACAAGCGTCCTCTGTGTTTACAGAAGTAAACATGGATGGTAGTGCTTGAACGCAAACCATATGCTCATCATCTTTTATCTACCTGATTATTAACATTCTCCTTTACTAAGCCAAAGTGTTCACAGTTGCTGTTTTCAACCAGAACCATAAACACCTTTTACAGCTTTTTATAAATAACATTACCTCTTTAACTATCCCTAGCTGCTTTTATAACCCCGCCCCTCAAACTTATCCTGCTTTGCTTAACGATCACTATAAATAAATAAATCTCAAAAGGAGTCAACCGAACCCTTTTTTTCCTCAGAAACAACATCTTGTGCTTCATGCTGTCCCGTTCATGTTCACTTAGACTCTTTGATAGCAATTAGCATTGATAGCTTTAGTAACGGTAGACAGAAAGCTTCTGTAAGTGTTTCACAGAGAATGTGGACCCTCTTGTTTACAGACAGGCTAACTTTTCAAAACCCACCATGTTTGATGGCAGACCGAGGTCATAAATAGGTCTGATATCAGAAATTAATCCAATATCAGCCTAAGAAAATGAATATGTGAATATAATCAGCCTGTCTTTATATTCTCTGATAAATAAAAGCTCAAAGAAAAGACTTTGCTTCTGTCCAACTTTGCTTAAAGTTTATGTAACAGTTTAGTGATTAAGAAACAGGTCAGTTATTCTCATACCTGAAGTTGACTGTTGCTCTTTGTTAGAGAAATATCACTTGATCGAGCATTTTCTATCATTCCACACTATAAAATATATGTATGATTCCTGTTGAATTGCATCGGGTCAATACTGATATCAGTTAATGCTCAACACCACGGTATTGGTAAAAAATGTGCGGATTCCAGACACCAGATGACTTGTCCCCACATAGAGTGACTGACTCATTCTTGTAAGGAGCAGTTCAAAAACATAATGCAAATGATTGCTGAGAAAAAAAATCCTGACATCTGTGTAAATATGCTGTCTGCAGAGAAATCCTCCCTAGAAACACAGATAAATGAGGGGTGAAGATTTTCTAGAGGAAAAATCTGCACAAGATAATGAATCAAGGGATGTAAACAAATAATCTACTTACAATCAATTGTCACTTTATTGGAATAAAATTGATGTGCTTTGTTTCAGTGTTGTAATTTCACCACTGTCCATTAGAGGGCACCACTGTTATTGTTAAGCAGAGCCTCACTTTTATTTGAAAGAGAATTAATGCAACAGCAGAGGCATGTTAGAGCGCAAAAAGGCTGAGGTTTTCTGTACCGTTTAAAGGCGGCGAGGATTCAGAATAGACTTTATGTGTCTCTGTTTGTAAACATAAACACTGGATAAACTCCTTAACTTATCACCTGAATGTTAACCACAGACTGGATGACTGATGGTATTTACACAGGCACCTAAAGGTTTAATTGTGCTGCATGGCGAAACAGCTTCAACTTCTCTGCTGTGCTTGGAAGACGAGGATGTGATGAAAAACAAACCGTATGAAGCAAAAACATTTGTAACATCACAGACAAATACTTCCCAACAGTAACTATGGTAACTGGGGAAGGGATTGCTGAAGATTCATCGACAAAATGCAGGCTAAAAAACATCCCGGCACATCCAGGAGGAGCACATCCTGATAGTCAATGGCTGGATGCAATCAGCTGGTTTTAATTAATAAAAAACTTTAACCAGTCTGTCTGTATTGTCTCTGTAAAATACCTTGAGATAAAATATGCTGTAAATTGGTGTTATATAAATAAACTGAATTAAATGAACGGGTTTTATCATCTAAATATGTCTAGTTTAACAGTTTGTAAGAATATTCATTTAGTATTTAATACATTTTTTAAAAATAAGGATGAACTCTTTTGATTTTAACTCAGTATATTGTAAGAAAACATGATGTCCTTTTATGTTAATTGAAAAAAAATCATTTTGATACAAGAAAAAAAAAACTTAAGCTGCTTGTAAATGAATCAACAGTTGATTGATAAGATCAATCAACTTTAGATTATTGATAATTTGCATCCTAAATTAAATCACAAGCATCTTAAAATTAAAGGAGGATGCAACAAAAAAATGTACTTTTAAGTGCCACACTAATACTGTGCATGAAAATAACATATATGGCTGGCTGGCTTTTGTCATAAAAACTTATACAGCCTTTATTGGTTCAGACCAACAACAGAACAGAATCACAATGATGGGAGACAAAGAATGAGGGAACAGATGGGACTGAGTGTTAATACAGCCGTTAATATAATATTAACTGTTCTTATGGTTTGCTTTTTCTCTAATGTGTTGCAGTGAGGTTTGGTAGGGCTCTCTGCTGGCTGTGGCAAATAAAACTGGTGAAACCATTTTACATGAAGCAGTGGAACAAGTTGGCTGTAAAATGATCAAACTATTGGTAAAGAAGCATTCTGAGTTATACTTACTTCTTCTGTGAATCTTCATGTGCTCCTTAAGGCTGCACTTCTGATTGAACCTCCGTCCACAGATCTCGCAGCGATACGGTTTCTCGCCAGTGTGGATCCTCTTGTGTCTCTCGAGGTGCCCGGCCCGCTCAAAGCATTTGCCGCAGTACGGACAGATGAAGCCTTTCTTGAACATCAGCCTCTTCACAGTTCGCCTCCGTACCGTGTTCCGGTACTGGTTGTAACCCATAAGCCCTCGGCTGAATGAGCTCTGCGGAAATACGCCGGAGGTGCTGCAGGACAAGACGAGCCCGCCGTCCAAAGAAGGCTCAGAGAGACAAGAGAAGGAGTTCTGACCTAAGGTTAAATAGTCAGAGCTGCTGCCTCCGGCCTCCTTCTGCGTCCCTGATCTCCACGCGTTTCCTCCGTACAGAGACCCTTCCATCGGCCTTTCCTGTTGCCCTCTTGTGTCCTCGCTTCTCTGCTCCACAGGTTCACATTTCACCTGTACTTCAGGTACAGATGGCAGGCTGTGGTTTTCATCACAGGGAGCCTTTTCAGCCAAGATCTGCTCATCTCCAACACCCTGATGACTTTCTGCAAAAAAAAAAAAAAAAACCCAAAAAGAACAAAAAAGGAAAATCTTTATTTGAAAACTAAAATGAAAAACGGTTTGATCCTGAGGTGATCTATTGGACCTTTAACACAAGAGAATCAGAGTCCTATGTGATCAAGTATGACAGTAATTTGGGGTTTTGACAAATAATATAGTAACAAGTATATAGTCAAATATTTGCTACTGTGGTTAAAAATGATCATGTAATAAACAGAATAAGCTTTGGAAGTAAAGTTACCTCTGACTAAAATAACAAAACTTAACCAATTGGATTAAAAATGAAAATATTTGCAGTTGATAAAAAGAAAACAAACTCTTGATTTTTCTATAT
The DNA here is from genome assembly GCA_034780135.1 of Jordanella pulchra. NCBI lineage: Eukaryota > Metazoa > Chordata > Actinopteri > Cyprinodontiformes > Cyprinodontidae > Jordanella > Jordanella pulchra. Next base: position 41,206 of record JAUZNJ010041830.1, on the reverse strand, counting down.
GTTACTAGAATTCATCCTCCTTTAAATTTTCTTTTTACATACAACAAACAGCCAATTACCGTATTATACAAGGAGTCTTTTATTTTTTTAGAAAGTGTCATTTCATTAGCAAACAAACAGCATCAGTATTTAGGGACAAAGCAGGTAGATGGATCATTATGTTGTGGAGACATTTAAAATGAAATTTTAGGGGATAAAGGAAAAATGGTAACTGGAGGAGCTGCAGAGATTCACAGCTCGAGTGAGAAAATCTGTTGAAAGGGAAACTATTTGCTGTGCATCCCCCAAAATCTGGGCTGAATCACAGAGTAGCAACCTCTAAGCTGCTGTCAAGAGAAAGCCTCAAGGAGTTTGGTTTGTGGTGATAGTCAAGTAGGGGGCACAACAAGCACATCTTTTAGAAACTTCAGACTGGGTGGAGTTTCACCACCAAGCAGGACAATGAACCTAACAGAACAGTTGGTGCTACAATGGAAGAGTTTAAACAAAGAAATGGGGGGAGACCTCCCATTTAACTTTGCTCCAGATGCATTAATTTGTTTCATTTTTGCTAAATTGAGAGCAGGTACAGCGAATGGTAGGAGGCGAAAGAAAACAGCGGCCTGCATCTGTTTTGACCCCAGTGAGAAAAGCACTGTCCTCATAAAATGTTTTCTTGGCCCAGTAGTGACTCATATAGCTGATTTATTAAAGAACAAACTAAAACTGGGCCATCTGCTGCAGTAGATAGGGTGAATGCATTTATCAGGTGATATCGCATCATGAACGAGGCTTGATGAAGCTTTTTCAGAACAGGACCTAAAATATAAAACGACATAACACATAAACTCAAGAAGATCATGAATTATTGAACCAGTTTTTGTGCAGATTTGTGTTTTTTTGCTGTACGGGTCAGGACCATTTTTTTTGCACTTCACAATTATTCCCTACTTTGTGTTGACATCACCTAAGATCCTCCCAAAAACTAAGAATTTAAATGAATGGAACAAATGACGTAAAACGAGAACACCTTGACCCCGAGGTGTAAATAAAATAAATAAAGGGGTTATGTCAGGATAGTTTGACCTGAATAAGAAATCATTTTAGTTTCCCGGTGTGTCCGGGCTGACATGTGAAGTATGTATGTCTAAAGCTAATATATCTGAGTTTTTTGTTCACCGTCTCCTCCGCGGTGCTCTGGGGGCCGCTGGGTCTCCGCCTGCCGCGCCGCCCTCAGCTCTCCATGTAGGACCTCCATGCTGCTCTTCAGCCTCTCGATCTCATCCTCCCGCTGACACATCTCCAGCCGCAGCACCACCATCCCGTCCTCCACAACTTTGGAGATCTCTGCCACAGCTGCTTTGGCCAGAGCATCGATCACGGAGGCGATCTGGGAGCGTAGAGCCACGCCGTTCAACATAATGAAGGTAATCCCAGCCAGTCCCTGGAAAAATGTGGGCTAAACTTCAAAAAAGAGAGAGAAAAAAACAAAAGGAGGAACCGCCTGGATTCAGGTCTGCTGCTGGGAGTAAAAGACCGATATTAGGCCCTCTAAGCGCTCAAAGACCACATCTCCTTCCATTTGCTCTCTTTGGGATTTTTATCAAGCGAGCTTTTAAGCTAGCAACAGTTACTTGGTGCCATAAGACATAAACAACGCAAGCTCTTGTTTTACGGAAGTGATGACAGAAAATACCGTAAAGTGCAGAATAAAGACGCAAATTCTTTCACGGTAGGTTGTGTCAGGTATCTCTACAAAATAAAAATAAAAAACTCCCATTTTCCTGACAACCAATCCCCGGGTCCCTTCGTTTCTCATCGACCAATCCCAGTACGGCTTCCGTACTTTAATATGTATTTAATTAAGAACACAAATACAATATACCTTTTAAATAAAACGAACTAAAGTTGCATAATTCAAATAATGATAAAAAATGTAAAGGATGTTATAAGGACTTAAAATCGTATACTCCTTTGTTCTTTTTCCTAAAACCCCACATTCTTGTTTCATTAACAACCAATCTTTAAATAAAGTGCAGAGAAGAATTAGGGACTCTGAGATACTTGATATTCATTTAGAAATCTGTAAATATGGGTATACTTCCACAGATAATATAAACCTAGTGCACATAGAAGCACCAACTCTCTCCACACAAGTACAATGAACCTCACCACATAATCATCCCTGCTGCTGTTGGCCAATGTTTTCAAACTGCGTTTTGACTTGACCTCAATTTTCCAAGGTCTGCTTGTTCTCTTGGTAATTTAAAAAACAGCCAGTTCCCTGAGCAGAGATCTTTTGCCTCTTACACATCTTGAGGACAATAAAACCTGAAGGGCTCTTCTGAGTGTTTTATGAAATTCCAATTTTCAGAGAAGCTTATTTTTTTTATTTCCTATTTTTTTAGCCGTAAACAATGATAAAAATTAAAAGACTAAAGACATAAATGAGAGGAGACAAAAGGTTTACAAAGCAGTAAAGGTTTTTAATGAAGTCTGTGCATTTTTTTGAGTCGTTAGTAAACAACATCCAGACAAAACAAGGCTATACATTCACTGAATTGACTAAATTCAAGACAAACATTAAAAAAAAATCTCTTTTATCCTAAACAAACATCAGCCATTTACTCCACATCTAAACCTTTCTTTTAAAAGATTGCAGACATGTTGTCCATTCCTCAGTCTGAATCTTATTTCTGCACTGCAGTGGGTTATTACATTTAATAAATACACTAAACGGTTTCTAATGCAGGAGTCCAAACACCATCCGACCGCTAAAAGGTGATCGGTTTAAGCGCTACCTTCCCCGCAGGTGGATAACCTGGTGGATTTTGAGGTTTCCCAGCACGGTGAAGCTCTTGCCGCACTGCCTGCAGCTGAACGGCTTCAGCCCGCTGTGGAAGCGCTCGTGTCTCATGCAGTTATCCTGCCTGGAGAACTTCTTGCCGCAGATGCTGCAGCTGAACGGTCTCTCTCCCGTGTGGACCCTCTGGTGTGTCTTTAGCCGGGTCTTCTGTGTGAAAGACTTCCCGCATTCAAGGCACCTGAAAGGTTTGGAGGACTGGTGGCTGTTCTTGTGCTCCTCCAGCTGAGAAAGACGAAGGAAACCCTTGTTGCACACTGAGCAGATGTAGATGCTCTGATTTGCTCTCCAGACAGTCATTAATCTTTTTGGTCTACAGTTAATTTTGTTGTTAATATTTTCTTCATTTGCTCCTGATGCTCCTGCTGTCGACTCCTGTGAACGAGGCAAAGCTGCTGATGGTCCTGCAGGCTCCATACCATCGCCCTGAACCACGCCACGATGCAGATCGTCCGTATAAACGGACTCAGGATGCACAGAGATCTCTGCTTTTATGGGCAGGGTAAAGCAGTCGTCTGCTCCTTCATTTCCCGAGGCTGAATATGAACTCTGCACGTCTCTGGAGGAGGGATACTCCTCGACAGTAGATGGAAAAATCTCAGATGGCTGCTGAAGTGCAACAGAGCTGTTCTCAAAATCATCACAAGCAGGCCAGATGGGGTCGCCTCCATCAGCTGCGTCTCTTGCATGCTTGCTTGTCTCGCTGAAGTGAAGTTCAACTTCTTGTTTCACAGCGGGACTGATGGGAGGCTCGCAAAGCGTAGCAGCAGGTTGTACTTCAAGGTATGACCCATCTAGTTCATGTTCCTTTTTATCTGCAGCCACAAGAAAACAGAAGCATATGCAGTCAATCTGAAACAACATAAACACTAAGATCCATCAGAACAATTAGTCCAATTGATTTCATGTAATGGTGTCAGGTTATATTTTCTTTTCTTTGTAATAAAAATGTGGCACCATTAAAACACATGCCCTGATCACCATGATGGGATTGTTTCTATGCTGTGGGCTTAAACTGTGTATATGTTATGTGTCTGGATATCCAATACTAATCTGCTATGGATACTAACGGCATATTTTTGCTATTTTTAATGGTATCGAGCATTGAATATTTTCCTGGGTATCGATACCCAGTTTGAGGTTTTCGTATCTTGACAAACCCTGATGTTTGACCAATTCCACCTTTGGGTGTTGAAATATTTTTTCATTTATTTCTGTTTTTATGATTAAATGAAATCACAATTTTTGTCCTTAGTAAAATATTTGCAATTGATGTAACAGTTGTAACGATGTAGCCTTTTTTATATTTACCAAGCTTTAGTTCTAGAGTGGTATTTGTTATTGACTAAGAGCAGTGTAGCATTTCTATTAAAAAAATGTAGACTTTTAAACAACTTTTGTTTTGGCTTTTATCATCACTACAAAAAATATATGGCACTAGGTTAATTTCTTGTACATATTTAGACACATCAAGACATGACATAGATTTTTGATATCAGATAACTGAAAAACAAACCTTTCAAAATGTTCACTAACTATAGCTACACAACATCTACAAAAAAAAAAAACAAAACCCTATGAGTTACTGCAACATTTCATTTCCCTTTGGGAATAATAAAATATTTTTGAATTTAAATAAATAAATAAAAAAATAAATGTATACCCACTTAAAATGGATGGAATTATTCAAAATTATATTACATCTGGTGCCCATAATAACATTTCTACCTTTGTGTATGGCTTCCATGTATAGGTGATACAACTGAATCTCCCCACTGAGGAACAGTGAGGATATTTCTGTTTTATTTTTCTATCAACACTTCAAAACAGCTTTAACCTTTTCAATCTTTAAACACTGAGGTTTGGTGTGTGAGAGATCTAAAGAGCTGCCTGAAGCTGTCAGAAAGATGACCAGAGCAGTTTAGGAGTCTCCTAAGACATTGAAAAACGTCTTTAAAGAATCTGAAATGATCCAATACGGTGTTCAAATGATCGGGGGAATTCAACATAATGGCTTAAGCACCAGAGTCTGGAAATCCAGTTCACTAAGAAGGCTTAATGCAAATTATTTAAAAAAAAATGTATGTCATCATGGGACCTACAGCAGAATCTTGTTAGTACTAATGTGAAAGTGAACGTCTGTATGGTCAGACTGCAAAAAAATGTCTGCTCAGAGGAAATCTTTTCTCTTCAACAACAATGAAAGGCCAAGCTATTTTTCTTTCAGAGAGAAGGGAGACCAGGGCTAATGATTTCTGAACAGCAGAGTCTAAAGCGTCATTTACTGGACACTCGAACACGACGTGCATCATGAATCAAAATGCAGCATTCAGAGCAAAGAAACATAAACCAGCTGAGAAGCCTCATGATTTATGGATGGTTTGTAGAAACAGCATGAGTCCAAGTAACTATCATAGATTCCACTCTATGCATAAAAAAAACTCCTCAAATATCTCAAAAATAAAAGTGAGAAGTGGGGCAAACTTTCCTTGGATAGATGTTGAAGATTGTCAGCTGGGTTCAATCACTGAAGTTTTTTTAGATGTAGGAAAACCCAAGTATTTGCTATTTTCCTTACACAGAATACACATCTAAATTACTTTTTATTCTTTCTAACTGAATATTTGTATCTTTTTAATATTACTTCACAGTATTGGCTATATAAAATACATAAACACCTATTTTTGTAGATTGAACAGTGGTTTTAAGCAATAACATCCCCTGTGTGTAAATATATTATAACAACATAATACTGCAGTATGAGCAAACATTTAGCACCTTTATGCTCTCCTTATCTATTTGCTTTGCTACTGACATGCATAGATTTATACACGGGGAAAATAAAAGGTATTTCCATTGCTTTTTATCCCAATATATTCTCTTCTCGTTAGATGAATTAAAGAAGAAGACAAAAAAAAAAAAATCAGAGAAAATTTCTAAGGTTATAGTTAATAAGATCTTATGTATCAGTTCACAGTGTGAATTGCAGAGGTTTTGAACGCAGTTTGATGTACTATGTGTCCCCTTCCTGTTTCTCACCTCTCCACGGTTCCTGACTCCATACTTCTGCGGTCTGCACCTGCTTCTCGGCTGTAGCTCGCCTCGCAGAAGCTTCCTGCGCTTTCTGAAGCTCAGCATCCATCCTCTTCAGACTGCTCCGCAGCTCTTGGATCTCGTTGTCCCTCCTGCTCACCTCCAGCCGCAGAGCCACGCTGCCCTGCTCCACTAGCATCGATATTTCTGCCACCGCAGCTTTGGCCAGAACATCCATGATGGCGGCCACCTGCGTACTGAAAGCTGATGGGAAAGACATCCCGTTGGGGGAGTTAAAACACTCAACAGAAGCGTAGTTCTGGTTTTCCGAATGAGATGGGAGGATAGAAATTAGCATCCCATCTGTTTTATTTTGGTTTGCTTCCGGTAAAATCGAAGCGGAAGTGAGGCAGACTTCAATGACCGTAAAACCTCTAATATAAACGAATTCCACATTTTACTGCTGACTTTGAATTAACCTACATTCTCTGATTATTCACATGGAAATAAAATTACATTTAATTCATAAACCTAAACGTTAACGCACAGCTTAAACCAGACATTTACATTATCTTTACTTAAATGGTTTGGATACTTTTTTTATCAATGAAATTCACTTAAAGCATATTTTATTGATCCCTTTAACTGCAGACACTATGTAGATGTATCCATGGAGATTCTCCATAATTATCAATATTTATATGAAGAATTATTTGTAAAATAATCCCCAGAGGTTTCTAGATGACTTCTCAGAACAGAGGCCCTTCTTAGTTAACATTTATTTATTATTTAATCATTAGTTTGTTATTGTTTTGGTTCACTTCCTCAAACTACTCAAAGTTTGCTGGAGTTTTTGGCTCACATAGACCTTTTCAGCTTTCCTAACAATGGGACTGGAATTGGCACTACATGTTGGCCACTTCAAACATTAAATTTTATCTCCTTAAACCACTTTATCTATCTATAAGGCTAATTATCTATTTAAAATCTATAATTGTTATGGTTAAAGTTTTAACTTTTTAGTTGATCTCTTGAGATATTGATAGTATCTCAAAGAAAATTTTATTTCCTTATGAGGCCAAGTCTTTTTTTATAAATACTCCATTCCCATAAAAACCCCACAAACCCATCCCAGCCTCCTTTTTTTCACACAAGGCAATGTGCTCTAACATACGCTGCTGACTAAAAACAAAACGTAACATTCCATTCGTTCAAAATCCTCTTTATTCATCAGCCTTAAACCGGAGATTTCAATCAATAAATTTCAGATAAACTATTTATGTACACAAACATTTTAGAGAAACAAAACTTCCCATAGGTAACAAGTGCAGACAGTAAGTGCCATGGAGCCATTTTCAAGACAAACCTTGAGAATCAAAACACAGGTAAACAAAGTAAAATGCTTTCTTTTATACAACCATCACACAAATGACAAAAACACAAGTAATCGAAAAGGCTGTTTGTTTTTGTAATGTTTGATGTCGCAGCAGCACTTAATACTTTGTTTCATCTCAAGATTTATATTTAATCGATGTTATTTAGAACAAAAATAATACATGCAAGTACCCATGGCTCTTCATTAATAACGCCATCCTGGCATCATCATGTAATATCCACCTTAATGTAATAATAAATGACTTAATCTGGCAAGATCATCCCATGACCATTGAAACTAAACTGTTATCCATTTAGTTCAAATGTCTGTTATTTAATTTGTGTCTGAGAAATAAAAAGGAGAAGAAAACAGGTAAAGATGCATAAAAAACGTTGTTTATTAACAGTGATATAATCTCAATAGAAAAAGTAGAAAACTTTAACAAATACATTGTTATTTGAGTACATTTATTCAATGTCCAGAACAGTCTAGAACAGGACATTTCTCCTTAGCTCTACCTTGGTCCTATTATGGCTCTACTTTTCTCAGACCTCATCCAGAATAGTTAGGTTATCCTGAGCTGTTTTCTGTATTTTCGCTGCTATATGTTTGGGTTGCTAGATCACTAGATCATTGGTTTATAGATGTTGATGCTTGGCCTGTGTTTCAGTGTAGTCCTGTTTCTCTTACTGTGACTAACTGGATGTGGTCTTGTTCATCCTCTGACATGGGAGCTGGCTTGGAGCTCGTATGTCTGGTGGTGTCTTTCCTGGACGGGTCCGCCTGTGGAGCTAGTTAACAGTTACCTTTTATATCTCTGCTTCTTTCTGTCCGTCTGTTTCTGTCTCCTTGAACCCCAGTCGGCCTCGGCAGATGGCCGCTCACACTAAGCCTGGTTCTGCTGGAGGTTTCTTCATGTTAAAGGGGAATTTTTCCTCTCCACTGTCGCTACATGTATGCTTGGTGTGAGGGATTGCTGTCGAGGTAATGAGTCGATGCAATCAGCTGGTTTTCCTTAGACAGAAAACTTTGAACCAATGTGACTGCATGATTTGACTGAATTGCCTCAGTAAAGTGCCTTGAGATGACATGTGTTATGCATTGGCGCTATATAAAAAAAAATTAATAGAGTTGAATTGATGGGGGGAAATTTTCATGTAATAAATTTTTTTTATACATACTCATACTTGACTTGATTGTTATTCTATTTCTAGGGTACAAATATACACAATGACCTCATCTTTAAAATGGGAAAACATATAATTTAAGTGAGGAAAGTTGATCTTCAAGTTGTCATTTGCCCATAGAGAGATTGTAAAAATTATTTGCAGTGGGGATGAGATAAGTCCAATGATTCTCGCGAAATAAAACAATTCTTTTTTGGTGAGGGTATTTTCCACTGATTAAAGTATTTTAATAGGGGATGATTTCTTTTAAGGCTTTTTAAACACCCTTATTAAAGGTGCCAAAACGGAAGAAGGTGGTGTATGACTTTCTGAACAATTTTTCTTTTGATAAGGACAATAAAGCCACTATGATGGCTGTAAACCAGTAAAACTAGATATTAACAATGGTGACAAAAATGTCAACAGTTGTGAGATAAAATGATCATTTTTTACTACAGTGATGCTAGAACTCTTATAAGTATAACTGAAAACAGAGTTTTCTCAGCATAATTTGAAGCTGCATCACACAGGTGCTTAAAATAAAAGTCTCTCCTTCACTGCTCCTCACTTTCCCAGTCCCTCTGAATCTGCGTCTCCTTCTCGCCCTCGTTCTTTCTCCCGCCTCAGGGTTGCGATGGCCACAGCCTCATCGAAGCACATGCTGAGTGGGCTGTTCCTCTTTGCATCCCTCACACCCCCTTCCACCCCGTCCCTCTTCTTATCCCTGAGCGTGGATGGCCTCTCCTTTTTTTCAATGTTCTCCCTGTCTTCCTCTCCTTCTCTCTCCTGCTCGGCGGGGACCTTCAGGGTGTTGTCTCTTCTGTCTCTCTGCTGCTGCTGTTGACGGAGAGTCAGAGCTGTGATTTTGCAGTGTTGAGGCTTTGGGGGAACAACTGGCACAGCTTTGACCTGGTAAATCTTAGGCTGCTTGGAGACGATCAGCTTCCTCCCAACACCTCCTAAGCCGCCGTCACCATTCGCAGGCTTACTTCCTTCCTTTGAGTCGCTAATATCAGATGAGATCACTGGCTGTTTATCAGCGCTGTGCTGTGTTCTGCTTTCTGCTCTGTCCTTGTCTTCCTTCTCCTTTTCTGTTTCTTCTGAAACCACTTCTTCTATGTCGTGATGTTGAATTTCTTGGTTAAACTCGTGCTCATTTCTTTCTTGCACCGTTGCTTCATCTATAGGTTTTCCTACATTTCGCTCCTCTTCCTCCTCCATTCTAACTTCTGTCTTGTTTGTGCCATCTTTCTCCTCTGCTTCTCCATCTTTTTCTCCATCTGCCTCTTCAGTAGCATTCTTCTCAGAGTGTTCACTCTCCTCATCCTCAATCACTTCGCATACAACATCCTCAAGCTCACTCCAAATGTCACTGTTTGTCCTACTGTCTGAATTGTCTTCCTCGTTGTTCTGTTTATCACAGTCTGGATCCCCAGAAGCAGGTTCTCCCTCTGTCACATCCTCTATGGCACAGCTTTCAGAGTTTTGTGTTGGAAGAAGAGAAGCATCTTCAGACTCATCTAGAACCTCCTTCCCGTTCTCAAACTCTGTTTCAGTCAAACTATTGATTTTCTGATTTCCCTCAAGGCTTGGTAGCTCAAGCTCCTCACAGCAGCTTGCTGATGTTTCTGAAACCAGGCAGTTTTCAGTTGGACCGTCTTCTGTAGCTCTCTGGGATTCATTTGCTGTTTTGCTGAAATGACAGATTAAAAAGTAGGTCAAAGATCTACATAAGATTTAAGCCTGGAGAGAATGATACTGAGCTTTGCTGAAGGAACATTGTGACATTAAGACAAGATAAAACTAAAAACCATTTTATTGGGATAAACAAAGTAGTTCATAGCTGCCCCTAGAAGTCCCATGTGTGTCATATCTGTGAAGTTGTACGGTGTAACAAAAGAATTAGGGGAGGGGATTTGCATTTTTCAGCTCCCTTAATTCCTTTTTTAGATCTACAATATATAAATCTCAGTCCTCCCCATTATCAATTAGAACTGAGGAAGCCTCTTGGATGAGAGGCAAAACATGCTTATGTGTGCAACACTAAACCGGGAAGGAGAGCATAAACCCGAGAAGCTACAAAGATCCTCAGCTCAGTTAGGAGCTGATCTGCTCATTTAAAAAAAAGGATTGGCATGTAGAGAGAAAATCTCCCTTGTACCAAAAAGCATTGCAAGAAACTTATGAAATGTTAAAGACAGTGCTTTCTGAACTATGATGGTGTTGATATGCTGCTGAGGAGATAATTTTCTTTGCTATGGACAATAAAGACATCTAAAGCTAAATATTTTACCATCCTTACAGAAAACCTAAGAAGCTTTGAAAGACTTGTGATTGGAGGGAAAGTTCCCCAAACATCCAACCATGGATCTAATGTAAGAGTTTATGGCAATGCTTGAGTTCAAAAGGTAAATTAAACAAATAATCTGGATCAAAGCTTGAGTGAAAGGTGGTTTTTTTCAATGAATTGTGACATTTGTGAAAAGTCGGATGTGTTTTTTTTTGTATTTATCCTCTACTTTAAGATTGTTCATCACATAAAACCCCAATAAAACAATTTAAAGTTTGAAATGCAATCATGAAAAATTGTATAAAAATTTAAATAAACATGAAAAGTTTAGAAAGTTCTTTTAATTCACTTCAATTGTAGTTAGAATATTATTCAATATTTCCATTTAATTGGGACTTTATCACTGTTTGGGTAAAATATATCCCCCCAACAATGTGATACAACTCTGAGGGATCTCTTGCTAAAAAAAAAAAGAAAAGAAAATCCTAATTAACAGTAAGTACGTTTTCTTAGAGTAAAATGAGTAATTAACATTGCATTTTTAAAAGATTATTTTTGTTTTAGCTTTGTCAGTTTGATGTCCTTTGTGTTTATTCTTCCCAATATAACCCAGTTACAGTCTAACCAGGACATCATCATTTCTTTTGTGTGAAAGTTAGTTTCAAATCAGATAAACAATTTAAAGAACAGCACAACACCACACCTCAGTTAGCATAATGATATACACAGGTGGTAACATTAGCCTGAATTTAGCTAATGGTAAAACAAGATCAGTTAGTGTAATAGTTACCATATACCTCTGTTTTTATCTAAATATAAAACTGTCACCAAGTTTGACCTTTAAATCTGGACAAGAAAAGTCTAAACTAGTCATACCGAAAAGAACAGTAGATATAAAAGGTAAAGTAGAGCTGCTAGCTTCTAAAATAAAAGAGATCACTGTGTTGAAACTCAACCATATGAGGGTATTGCAGAGCAAATTCCTGTCAGCCAAAATTAGCATCACTGACTGTTCAGGCATTTCGAAAATGATTGGCTATAAGCATCATACATAAGCAATCATTGTTTCTGGAAGAAGGGAATTTGCCTCATTAGCTGACAGCGTGTTTCAGTTGTTTTTTTTTTTTACAAGTTGAGTTTTAAGTTGGAGAATCAACTGCAGCATCGCCTGAAGGATACATTTCTATTATGGAGAAAAACACTATGTTGTCACATATGGAAGCACCAAAATATGTAATATGTAAAAAACCTATTTTACGAGTGAGAATATGGTTCAGCTTTCATATGCAAGCAAAAGAAACATTGCTGAAATGTCCACAGTAAAGAAATACAATATATGTGACACACTTGTTGCAAAGTAATCCACACAAGACAAGCTTAGGCTGAAATGTTTAAAGGTTTTGCAATATACCCATGTGAAATAGGTTGTTCACTTGTTACTAGTAGTTTAATATCCACATGTAAAACCCTTGTCTTTGCATGTTACTAAGCAGTATGATATCCAGGAGTGGAAAGCAAGTGCTCACTGTTTAAAGACTATGTAATATGCACATGTCAAACAGATTTGTTCACATGTGACTAGTAGTATAATGTACAGTCCACACTTGTGTTCACATGTTGCTAAGGAGTAACACATCCACATGTAAACACACTTTGTTCACATGTAACTAAGCAATATATGTTAATGCGTATAAGCTTTTTTTCACATGTTACCAAGCAGTATAATGTCTAAAACACTTTGCTTGATATGATACTAATCAATAAAATGTCTATATTTGAAAACAGTTGACCCATGTTCACATGTTACTAAGCTATATAATGTGTACATGTGAAAACATTTCAGAAGTTGAAAGTATTCTGCATTTCCTTCCCATAGCCATTTGTTGTATGACCACAGCTATTATTCAATCTGACATTCCTCCAGATGTGACGTAGTCCCTGTATCCTGACATGAAATTTCCATGGAAAACAAAAATTTTGTTTATGCAGTGTAATCTCATATTAGAATATTAAACTACAAAGTGGTTTAAAATGTGCTTAAGAACTAACTTATAATGAAATATTAATAAGCAAAATATTAATTGTTTACCTCTGAATATCCACTTCAAGCTGATCTTTATGATGAACTTCATACTCTTCCACCTTTTGTGTTTCTTGACTTTCTTCATTGTTCCCAGCTTTCTCCTGGCAATGGCCAGTGGGTTCTTTACAAACAGAAAGTTCAACATCCAGAGGTTCGTAACTTTTTTCTTCAGACCCCCGTAATGCATCAACCAAATCTCTGTCAGGACTTGGAAAGTCTTGGGTGTCTGTTTCAAGTCCAGACAGCGTGTTTAGAAAGAAGTCAGATGGCAGGCTCTTAACAAACATGCTCTCATCTTCTTCACTGCTAAAATTTTCGTCATCACCATCGTCTTCTGAAACATCTTCGTCTGAACTGGAGTTTTCCTCTGGAGCATCGACGGGGGACTTCATATAGGGCAGACTGAGGGATTTAGTGTGTCGACTGTGCAGGTCTAGGCTGAGTGGTCTGTGTGGCTTTAACTCTGTCACACTCTGGGCGGGTCGTTCAGCTTGAGCCATCATTTCGTACTCGTCATCAGAGTGACCAGGAGGCTCCACAGAGAACTCATTAACCTAAAGGTTAAGATCACAAAAATACTTCAGAATCTTAATCGCTGGATCTTAATATTGCAATATTTATCAAATATTTCACACCTTTAAAGCTACTTCTGAAAGTAAAAATTAAAAAAAACATGCCCACCTGATAGGACACGCTGCAGTCCATGTGGTCCATGACACTACAATCCATTCGGTCCAGGAATTCAAAGTTATCCTGAATGTAGCCCGACAGCTTGTGGTCTTCCTCGTCTCCTTCGACTTCAGTTGAGTTTAGAAAATCTTTAGGATGAGACAGACTATTGTCTTCATGTTGTGAGGCTGCTGCCGCCCGGTAACGGTTTAGCTCTGGTCCTTTCATGTCTGAAAATGAAGTACAGTCAGATTTTTCAGCTAAGTGTGTTGGTCATAGTTTGAGAAACCAAACAATAAAAAAAAAGCTTTTACAAAGAAATATGCAGATAATTTATTGATGCAAGATGTGTGGAATTAGTATCCGGCTACTTGGGCAGTTTTTATTTTTACATCACCTTCCTTCTGTGTTTTATATGTACTGGTAACAAACCAGTACGGCCTTTACTGAGAGCTTTTAAACAAAAGCACTAAACCAGAGCTGGTGCAGCGTCTCCCCCCCCCCCACTCTTTAATGATAATATTACAAAAAACACTGTTATCTCAGATGTAATCATTATATCCAGCTCTCATAAGTAAAAAAAAACCTGAACCAAGATATTTACATATAAAGCAGAAACATTTATTGCACCTTTTGTTTCCCTGTTGAATCAAACTAAACCTTCCATCCATGTTGAGTAAGTTTGGATTATCAAAATCATTTCTATCTGCTAATTGCAAAAATAATTCAATAAAATAAATCCAGTTTTAAAAAGATTTCCTGTGTTTGTGGTAGAATGGTATTTTTATGACGTTCTACGTATCCTTCTGCCAGCTTATTATAAGCGGTGTTTCCTCCATAGAATGCAATTTTCAATCATGGACATGACCTATTTTTTCTGACAGCAGGACATGTCTGTGTCCTTAAGTGGATTTGCAGACTTTAACCTGAGTTTTATGTTGCTTTTATTCGTCTCCTCTTTGCTGAGTGACCTTTTTAGTCGTTTTGGAACAGGAACCGGATTTGATGTACGGGTTTGAGGTGTGCTCTAAAATATATAAACAGGTGTGCCTTATTTCAAGACAGAATGCTTGCAATAATCTCAAACACACATGAGAAAAAAACAAACTACATACAATACTCAAAAACAATAAAAGAAATAACAATGTCTGAATAAAAGCCGCTCGGCTGCTCCTTTTATCGATTGGTGATAATTACCCATATATTCGCTGTCTTGATCGTCATCTGCAATGTCTTCATGATCACCTTCCTCTGTGCTGAAGTTGAGGCTTTCAGCCCATTTCTCATCTACCACATGCTGGTCTCTGGTCTGTCTCTCCTCTTTGTGCTTGCTATCTTTTCCTAGCTCCTTGTCTCCTTTCTCTTTTACTCCTTCATCCTTCTCCTCCCCAGAGTCTCCTGCTACCCCTTTATTCCCTCCTGCATCCAAATCTTTCTTTTCATTTTGACTCGTGTCCTTTTGCTCTACGTTTTTGCTTTCTTCCACGTTCCACTCCATTCCTTTTGGTTCCTTAATCTCAATCTTCCCCCATGCCTCTTTGCTTTCCTGCTTATCCCCTCCGTCCTTGTCTCTTCCACGGAGGATGACCCTGTCGCCACCCCCCTGAAGCACCCCTAACGCCAGGTTAGAGGTGATGTGTAGCGGCACTGTGACAATGGTGGGGCCCGTGATGTGCATGGCGGCTCTTCTGGCTTTGTTGGAGAGTCCTGGGGATCTGGACTGAAGACCCTCGCTGCCTGGTATCCCTAAACCATCAGGGTCCAGAGCTGTGTAGGTACCCTGGGTCCCTGCACCTCCACTCACTAAGCCTGTTCCTCTGCGATAGGTTACTGCGTATTCGCTGCTACCTAATCCACCACTGGAGACTGGGGTGTCTGTGGAAGGCTGAGAGGAGGTTACAACAGGGGACATGTTGTTGGATGGAGGTCGGGGCCCAGAACGCCTGGAACCTGGAATACAAAAATCAGTTCAAAGCAGTTAAAAAAATAATATTGTTCAGCTACTGTATTCTGGTTTTCTCAATGCTTCTTCTAAAATTTTCCTCTTTGTGCCAGATGAATTAGATGAAAATAAATGAAGCGTTTTAGTGATTCCAGGTTAATGGTTCTGGTTTAAAACCCTGCAAACAACCTTACAGCCTTAACTTTTAAACTGTTTATTACTTTGTTGGTACATTTTACTTATCTTCTGTTGTCCGTCATGCTTGTTTGTCTTGTCTTAAGATATTTTCAGCAAGTTTCTCTTTCTGGTTCAACTTCTGCTTTTTAAAATGTTATCACTTTAATTTTCTCAAAACACGTTTTAAAAAACCTTCGATTTAATAAGTCTCAAGAGATTTTCCTGTAAAAATAAAGGATTAAATAAATAAATAAATAAATAAAATTAGTACCTCTGCAACATTTAACAGGGAAAGTGTTTGATTTGTATTCAGTTTTCTCAATAGATCAGCTTTCAACTTAAAGTAACAAAAAACACATGACTTTTGGGGGAAAAATGCAAACAGTTTTGGTTATTTTGTTGTATTGCTGGCCTACAATACATCTTATTTTTTATTTTATGCTTTGTATTTCAGATTTTTTAACCTTATAATAGAGGCCTGCATACAGTTCACTGATGGCTGTGTAAACAAGTCTCTTCCTCTGGTATGTTGTGGTTAAAGCACAAAAAGGTGATACTGATACAATCACCAAATCTTTCTACATTCCCAGACAACTCTTAAGCATTTATATTTTTATTATATATAAATGAAATAAAAATGGGTTCTTTATAGATTAATCTGATATGTTGTCTGAGTTTTTAAAACATTTCAAATCATAGCACCTTCGTTCGGGTAGGTCGGCGTGCTGAGCGAGTCCATGCTTCTTGCAGGTCTTAAAGACGTTCTGTCTTTTTCTGAAAGAACAAAAACAAAAGGAGAATAAAAAAATAATAAACTCAGCCTTTTTATTGTCCATTAAACTTACATGAAATGGAAAATTTGCTTTGTTAGTGGCACAAAGACACAAAGAGTGTATATATATATATATGTATATATATGTATATATATATCTATATATGGTTTATGTACATTTAAGTATTTTGTTTTCTGTTTTCTCATCTTGAAATGGATTAGAAAAACAGGTTTTTGAGTAAACCTCTAAAATAAGGAGAAGACAGGAGAGGTTACATCTCTCTGTGAGGAATTCATACCCTTGGTGGAATGTTTGTGTTTCTTCCTTGGGTCTGGGAATCGTCCTCCAATGTTAAAAATGGACATCCATTTCCTGCCTTTAAGCGATCCTTTCCTCCTGAGGAAAAAGACACAATTTGCAGACACACTTTAAAGGTGAAATCTTCCAATTATGTCCAAAGAGGTTCTAATTTCACAACACTCTATTTCTATGAAACGCATTGAGATGCATACGGCCTTGAATGAGTTTAATCCTATGTAAACGTGTGCATGGTGTGGACTCTCTACAATGGATCAGTGGCCTCACTTGTCTGTGCCGTCGATGATTGCGTGGTAGGGTCTGATCGCCAGGGGACCGTCTCCAGGACTGATGTTCCCGAAGTTAGGCTGAGAACCCGATGACCTGAAGAACAGAACTTCCTGATTGGGCAGTGCTGTTGGAGAGGGGAGGGACTTCCTTCTCTCTGTAAGTGCACCTGAAGGACAGAGAGCAGAGCTATAGCAACGGGTCCGATAGTGGAAAAGTGCCTGAGTGTTTGTTCAGACCTTCAAGAGGAAACAGCTGAGGGACGTGAGTGAGGATGAACTCCACCACGATAGACTGGACTCGAACCTCCATGAAGGCTGCAGTACCGTTGAATCCAGAGGCCTCAATGTCCTTGGACCTTATTTTCCGGAAGAAAAAAAAACATGACAGGAGGATTTAGGCAAGGGGTGAAAATGACTTGATATAGAACAGATTTCCATGAAAAATAATGTTAGGAATGCATTGATGACCCTTTATTTGAAAACATGCCGAGCCTCATATGAGCACACCTGAGCAGGTTGGGGGCCCAGACGATGGCCAGGTTGCGAGCGTGCATGTTGGTCTCTGAGGAATATGAAGCCATCCGAACCAGATGACGCATCAGAAACTCCAGAGTCCTGCAACATAGTTATTCAGCATTATTCTTCATCAATAATCGTCCACCTGTAATGATACATGCCTATAAACACGTCACTCAGGGGTAACTATTTTTAAATAAGAGTCTTGTCTGTTTGTTTTATGAATAAGAATGGTATCATTTTATTTTTTTAAAGGGTTAACATTTGCTTGGTAAAAAAGCTTTTATGAATAAAACAGGGAGTCTAAACCAACCCTCTAAAGCTCCTTATTCAGCCTGTCTGAGTACAGTGAACTCTTTAAAGAGAAAATGACCAAAAAATAGAAATAAATGTTAATACAGATATTTTCAGATCAGATGATCAGATGAGACTTTTAATATATTATAAATATAGGTTTCTTTATACACTTATTACACACATTAAGCCCAGTTTATGAAATGAATAAAATTTTATTAAGTTCTAAAACATAAAAAAATGCAGAAAGTTAAAAGTTGACATATTTGTTTGTTTTCTTTCTTGTATTATAACTGTAATAAGAAAATGACTAGAAATCAATTATACAATGTAGCCACTTGAAATATTTCAGTATTAATGTCTAGAAATAATGCTGATATGCTGGAATAACCTAAATCTATTTTTATAACCTAATGTTGCAGCTGAACTTGAAGCCTGCAGCACAGCTCTTGGGAAACTCAAACGTTTCCTAACAGAAAAAAAAAAAACTCTAAAAACAATTTCGCCAACACAGATTAGTCAATCAGAAGCATAGATATTAGTGAACAAACTTTTGTGCATTAGAAATTTGATACAGAATCATGCTAAAGAAATGTGTCTTAATTCCAATTATCTGGATCAAATTGAACAAAAATGTAAATACAAACTCAATCTAAGTCTGCAAAGGTTCAGACTCTAGCTATATTTTCCTCTTACAATGCTAATAAATATCAGAGTAACAAAGTACACTCTACCTGTAATGAGGCTCTGGTAGCTCCTTCAGCACATCTCTGATCTTTATCAGCCGCTCCTCTTCCAGCTGGATGGCCACTGCCTCCTGCAGGAATACAAGCATTGTTAGCAAGCTACTTCCTTTTAAGTCTTACCATCTCCAAAGTCAGCAAACAATATATAGTTTTTTTGAACACAATATATATTCAGAACTATTGGCACAAGTAGTTTTTTTTTAATTTCTTTTTAAAATTTACACAGAAAAGAAAGGTAAGAGAGAGCCATAAGGTTTTCTGTTGTTATGAAACATCCAATTTCTTCCCAATCAACTCATTTCTGTGCTGCATTCAACCTATGCGAAGAATATTAAAGGGGAGAGAAAACCAACTTAACAACTAAAGAGCCACTAATAATGTGGTGCTTTTTTTAGGAAGGATTAAATATGTTAATAAAAAATCTCTCATGCTGATTATAAAGGCAAAGAAAATTCATTTATATAGCACATTTCAGTGGTAAGACAATTCTAATTGATGTAAATGAGAAAAAAAAAGAAAACTGCATCACTCACTGGCATGGAGGCAACACAAAAGAATCAAGAATTCAAGAGAATGTTAATGATTCATTTAAATAATGCACATAAGAAAAAGAAAGATAAAATGGAAAAACGTTGGACTTTAAACATAACTACAGTAATAAGGGACAGAAGGACAGATAGATGGATTAGTGGCATCAGAGATACTCACAGCAAACTTGTCATACAGCTGGTAGGTGAGTAGAGGGTTGGGCAGCTCTCTGAAATAGGCTTTACACAAAGAGCTGACGCAGTGGATGTCCTGCAGATACACATCTTTGTTCAAATCCGGAGCCCCGTCGCTCTCAAACTCTCCCCTAGTTTCAAGGAACAAAAATTCACTTCGTTCTGTTTTTACAAAACAATCTGGTTAAGATTTAACTTCATTTTCAAATATAGTCATTGGAAGAGCATTGTACAATATTTATTTAATGTTGAATTTCTCTTGGCAGTAATAATGATACTGTTAAATAAACGTTGAGAAATTTCAACTATGATTTTGTTAATTCAACTGCAACCACTGGTTTCTATACACCTCTTTTTAAATCATAAACCTTTACTTTTAGATAGGACTAGACAATAAATCAATATTTATATATATCACAATAGACACCTGATCGATATTAATAGAAAATCTATACAAAAAAACATTCAGACTCGTGTCTTAAAAGTTAAAGGTTGTGTTTGTTTTGTTCTTTTTTTGTACCTGGTCCTTATTTTAAATAGGTAAAACAAAGCAAAAAAACAACTAATCAATAATTATCGATACCAACTGATATGAAAGACTTTTATTGTGATGCATTTATTAGCTATATCGCACAGTCCTAATTTTTTTCTAACATCCACTGTTGTGACGATTGGTTGCTGTCTTAACTGATGATGGATTCAGATGGTTTAGAATTTGCCCTCTATCCCCTCACAGATTGATAGGAAACACCAATTGTTTCTTTAAGGTCATTTCTTATGTCTCTCCATCTTGATATGATGCAAACACTCAGCAATGATTAGTTAAAAATGCACATTTCTTACAAAAGCAGCACGTGTGTATTTATTTTTTTTTTAATGACCATATTGAAAACAATTTTTCTCTTGACTGTTAGAAGCTGATGGAAAACAAACAGTCAAATACAACACACCAACCTTAGTTTCTGGATATTGGAGGAAACTCCAGACAAGCGGTAAATTCCATCCACGATCCCATGTTGCTCCACAAACTCACTGCAGGTTCGTAACACTGGGGGAACTGTAGGACATCAGTCTCATTAATTAATTAATACTAGAATTAGAGGAAAAAATTTTAATCTTGTATTCGTTAGATGTACGAAAAGGGGTTAGACTAATTATCCATTTTATATGTGATGGATTTTAATGTAGATGTTTATATATCGAAGGAGATCATGTAAGACAATCAGGTAAAGAAAGATGATTCTCCCAGGATCAAAGACTAATGATTTCTGGTCAGGTCAGGTACTAAGTTAAAAAAAACAACCTTGTTATGAGCTATGAGAAGGAACAAAAGAGCGCTGCAGTTCTGTGTTTTGGCCACAGGTGGCAGTATCATCAGAAAACTCCATCATGCCTTTTTAAATAACAGATTTGTTTCCATACTAAAACCAGTTCTGATGTATGTTTGAGTAATCAACAAGCTCTATTGAAAAAGCAAAAATAAAAGGCACTCTAACTGTACAAAAACACCCCCAAAGGCCCAGTTTATGTAATTTATCTGCAAAAAAAGTTGATGTTGGGGTGAGGTACACTTTAAAAGCAATTCAGTGCCAGGAACCCAGTAAATTTTTATTAGCTCTACTATTTCTGATTAAAAAATAAACAACTGGAATCAGTATTTTTATATATACTTTAACACTATATTGTCATAAGTACTCATAATTAAAGTGTTTATATATCTCCCCTGGCTACTTAAGACATGCAGGCATTTTCTTTAGACATTCATCAAGGAATTGGTAAACATTAAGAGCTGAGGAAGTTTTACTATAATAGGATGCAACCTGTGCAATGAGTACAATCATTAAAAGTTCATTAATGCTGAATTAAAATTGTAGAAGTTATACTGAAAAATTGGAAATGAAACAAACCTAGTAGCAAAGTGATAGGCCACGTGATATCACAAAACTAGGTCAGTAGATGCTGGGGTACATGGTTGGCAGAGATCACCAAGGTTCTGCAGATGCAGAGCTAAAAAAAAATGTTTAACCATTATGTGTCCTTTACTTTAGCTGTAGAACTGTACATAAAGCTTCATACAGGGAACAAATCCATACCCTGCTCAACTGGAGTAGTTGCAATGTCCTAATAAGAAATCCATGTTTTTTTTTAACTTAAAATTATAGCATTTCTCTGTTCTTTGTGATAGCTATGAGGAAAGGAGTTTATAGCAGTTGGTTTGTAGGGTTAAATCCTTGAAAACACCTGAAATAAATGAGTAACTTTTTTTAATCTAAAAGCAAGTTAATTTTAACCACCAGATTTTTTGTTAGGACAGACTGCTGTTATAACCACAATATAAGCTGCTAAACAGGAGAGTGAAACAAAACATAACCACAAAATTCAACTTCTTCAATGTGCGATGAAACCCCAGAGAAGACACTCTGACATTTTTGCACGACATGTAGACTTGAGTTGTGTGTTTTATAGGTTTTTAGCTCTTTTTATGTCTTATATCACCTTGCAGAACAAAGGTGTTGTGTTTAAATACTGTCTAAGTGTTACCAAGCCCTCAATAAAGGTTTTCTTAAAATCATATATGCTACGTTTTGAAAAGTCTTTTAACATGGAAACGCTTTTGTTTATATTTATTTTACATGCAGACTGGTTTGCAGACCAGAAGGATGTGTTATCATATTGTGTTGTCATCTTAGAAAGATTTTGACATCTTTACCCACATGACAATGAACCCTTAAAATCATAGCAAACATGCTCCCATCAACCTCATCTGTTATTTGGCTTTATTTCCATTCAGTGCAACCTGGAACAATAAGCAAAGCTCCTCTCTGGGTCAGAGTCAGAATCACTGCATTGCCATTGTGGATCTTTCTTCTCAATATCATCATTACTTTGTAACAGTCAAACCATGTGGACTATTTTCCATTTTGTCCCATTTCTAATACAAACCTTTTTTGGAGGATTGGGATAGACATAGGTGAGGGGTGATTTAATACAGAAACAAAACAAAAATATTGCCTAGCCATAAAAAAAAAGAAAAACAGAAAAAAGGTTTGTATTTCAATTTAAAACTCTAAATTAATGCTTTTTGAGTGTCCATTCCACAGCTAATACGAGTAAGACTTAATCTAAGTCTTTTGATGAATCTCTATACCAGTTTTAAATATCTAGAGCAGGAATCTGCAACCTGCTACTCCAGAGTAAGAAGTTGCTCTTTGAACGCCTTACATGGCTCTTAATATTAACTAAAAGTGATAGTAACAAGCAACTTAAAGTTGCAAAGGGTTAAATTTTCGGTCCCATCTGACTAGAAACCGTTTCAGTAACCTTGCATGGGATATTTGGTCTTAACTGATGCTCCCACCTGAGCTGTTTACTCCTGCAGCTTCTCCAAAGTAGCAGCTTCTTTGCTTATAGCCCAGCCTGTTGGTTCGGGTGGATGTTTATGTATTGGTAGATTTAAAGGTTTGTGATATATTTCAGCAGTCGTGGAAAGTAACAAGGCAGATGTACTTGCTTACTGTACTTTTGTACTTTTGTTGAGTATCTTTACTTGAGTGTTCTTTTCTGGGGGCTACTTATAACTTTCCCTCATCTACATTTCTAGTTATCTACTCGTCTCTTTTGATTCAGCTTTGCTTTGCACTAAACTGTTGTAGTTTTTCTTTTTAAAATGCAACTGGCCACACAATATGTTTCTCACAGGGTTCAAAGTTCATCTTTTAGAATAGCTATCCGGGATGTTTTAGTTATCTCTCTTATTAAACACACCTGGAAGAACTAAAACAGGCAGGATAGCAGCCATTGAGGACACCGCTGTTTTAGTGACATTCCACAACTGTGAAAAACTCAGGGTAGATACTATTAGTAGTTTATACATTTTATTAAAGGTGTGAGTTGTTGCCATGCGGCTAAGAAGTTCAGTGGGATGAGTTCTAAAAGCAGAGCTCGAGTTTCTTTGTGGTAACAGATTCAATATATCAAAATAATAATCTAAATAACTGTCCTTATTTTTTGTGGCATTAATATGCTGAAGAATTTGTAGCAGAGCTGTTCTATGGGTAAATGGATCAGATGGCTTCTGACCTGTCTGCTGTGTTGGTCTCCATGATGTTGTTTGTTAAATAATTTTCACTATTATCATCTGATGCCCTTAGAAAGATTAAATTATACACAGGAGGACTTGATTTAGATTTAAGGTCTCATCTGAGGACTGATAAATGCACGGGATTTCTGTACTCCTAAGAAAGAAATCTACAATCAATTATTTTAAAAGAAATGTGTAGTTCTTTTAAAATTCTTCGAATTCCATCGCATATTTCTGCACAAATACCTTTTGGTTTTCCTTATCATATCTCAGTAAAACAACTTGAAGTTTGTAGCTGCAACATTAGTTTTCAAAAGGCCAAAGGTGCACTGGAACTCAATAAGTGTCAATTCAAGTCTTTGATTGGTGAGAAAAAGCTAAAAATGATGGTTTGGTGATGAATCTCAGAAGTCCTAGATGTAACTAACAACAGGCAAGTTTTTCAAACCAGGTTTGTTTGAAGCTTTGTTAGTAAAGAAAAGGTTCAATTCAGACCTCTAGAAAAGAGAAACACAAATCTTTTGTAAATACGTTGAAATGTTATTCATGAAACAATACAGCCATATTAGCTTACAGAGAAGTTAATGCAGACTTTAAAGTGTGTCTGTTGGATGTAACCTTTAATTCAGGTTCATGGCTGTCTGTTTGAGGTTTTGTCATGTGGGAAATAAAAAAAAAACTGAGATGAATATGAGCAACGTTCTGGGGTGATGATTTTCCACTTACTCTCCTGATTGGAGGTGGTGAGATGCTCCAGCAGATCACATCCAAACACCTTCTCTTTGTTGCCCCCTTTTCTTCGAACTCTACGCATCTCTTCCTGCCTTTAGTTTCCCCCTCACATTCAGAACGGCCGGCGCTCCTCTGCCTGCTCCGTCTGTCGGCTGCCTGGCGCTGGATGTGCTCACCGACTCCAGTTAGTGTGACAGGGACTTTGTGGAGGAGCTGTGCTGCTGCCTCTGCGAACTTTGCCACCTGTGTGAGCTGTATCGCATTGTAAAGCTGGAGTCTTGGGACAAACTTTTAGTCTTTCGCCCTGCAAAAAAAGATGTAACAACTTTTTCTTAGTGCATAATGCGACTTCACATTGAAGATGACTATCCATCCTAAATCAAACAAGCTGCACTCAATCCTTAGTGTGCAAATGTGGCTTTCCACTTCCCCTACGATGAAGTCAATTTATTTTTTTCAAATCAAAGGCCACACCCTTGTCCCTGTACTTCTGCTATTCAGTGAAATGAGCCTCTCAATAATCACTCCTGTCTCACTTTATAAGAGTATTTGAGCTGGTGGACCTACTAAAGTCTCCAATCTCAGCTTTGACCCGACTGCTGGGTTTACAACCGGTGCTGTTCGCCCTTCCTGAACACATGTCACGGCCATTGCAGGCCCCGATCTCACTGCAGCGGAAGTCAAGCTTGAAAATACAAACTGAGACAGACATTCAAACTCAACCCCCACCTTCTCCACCATCCTGACACCTGCTGCCTCCCTCCCATCGCTCAACCCATCCCTATCCACATGTACCTTTTGAGGGAAGAGTTGGAAACTAGAAAAAAACCAAGAAAAAAATCAACAAGTCATAAAGCGAAAACAAGTGTTCCTACCTTCACTCTGCAACGGCACACAAGAAGCAGCATAAAATGATGACGCAAAAAAACCACTAAACTTCCCCTGTTAACTTCCTGAGTGTCTCTCCTTCTCTTGTGCTTTCTCTGTGTATGTGGCCCACAGTCTCTCCGCCTCTGTAGGGAAATCAGTTCATTGTATCTGCGTGCTGCATCTATTTCCCTTTGTGAGCAACGTTTACCTCTTTGTTATCCAAGCTCCAGGTGATTTACTCACCTAGAAGGGAAGAAGCAGACACATTAACATGTATGTGACTAAAACAACCACATAGGTCTTTCATAACTTCAGCTTTTATTAGTTTTAAAAACCAATTACAGGTATTGCAAACAAAATAAAAACATAAAAGTATCATATGTGCCAGATACTATTTTAGGTGACAGTTTCAACAGGAAATAGCACGACAAACAAAAAAGTGTGTACAACAAATGCTACTAAATATGAAAAAGGAAGTAAAAAGATAATTATTAAGTAATTATTTCTTTTCCATTGGCTATATATTCAGAGATACCAGTGGTTACTTCCCAAATAAATCAGATTGTAACTAATTAAAGCATAACTGTTACTCAAACTCTGGACAATATTTCAATGTCAATATATATCATAATATAGTTTAACTCAGCATTGGTGATGTGACTTTTACACACATTTTCAGTATTTCAATAAACATCACAGTCTATAAACATAGTCACTGATTGATCTTCCAGGTTTTCATGTAGTTTTTTGTGTTTTTGTTTTTCAAAGCTAAGATTTATTAAATGTTATGTTGGAGTCATAAGTTTGTAAAATCATCTGTTGTGGACATTCTTGGTTGTCTTTCTAAGGCTTTTATTTTTCCTACATCGATACCAAAGTTATATCGTATCGACCAAAATTAAGAACTGTATCGTGATATAAATTTGGGACATATCGTCGTGGCCTAATCTGAACCTATCATTAAAAAAAAATCTGTGATTAATGGTTACCCACAAATCAGCAACATAGATGTTGTTAACATGAATATCAAATTTTAAATCAATCATTTAATGGCAGATGGTTGTTTTTACTTCACAGCTTTCATGTAATCAAACAAAAATCTGCGTGCTCATTTAGCGATGTTTTCAGAATGATGGCACTAAGGGTGAGGGGTCAAACTAACAAATGGTCACAGACAGGTTGATGTGTGGCCTTACTTTCAAGGACACACATTGTATTTAGGTAATGTAATTTCATTTTTTTAAGTCTGTTTGTTTATCTGAACAATAAAATAAAGTAACAACATTGATGCTTTTAACAGAAAGTCAGAGAAGACTCTACATGCTGAGGAGGCTGATAGAGGGGGCACTCCTGAAGACCTTTGGCTCTGCGGTGGCATCATCCATCTTCTATAGTGTAGTTGGTTTGAGCAGCCGCTTGTCTACGGTGGAGAGGCAGAGATTAAATGAGCTCACCTCTGTTCCAGGAGTCTCTTCCACAAGGATTTTATCTTAGAGAAAGAATGCCAAAGTAAGCATCATCCTTGGGCAGTGTCTTTTAGCCCATGTGTGAAGCTGCCGTGGAAACTGAAAGTGTCTTCAGTAAAAGACTGCTGCATCCTATGTCTGAAAAAAAACTGTTTTTGCAGATTTTTTCTTCCTTCTTCCCTCCAGCTTTTCAACTTCATTACTAAGCTAAACTTGAAGTCTGCTTGGACTCTACTTTCACTGTTCTATTCTATTCTAATATTGTCCTGGTTTGTAAATGGACAGCTCATGATTGGTTCCTGGTTAATTAATGGTTAACAGCACATTTTAATGCATGACTTTATTTTAAAGAGGCACAACTCTTTCTTAATGATACTGCCACCTGTGGCCAAATACAGAACTGCAGCATTCTTCTGCTCCTTCTCGTAGCCATACTTGACGAGGTTTTTCGTTTACTTTGTTTGCATGGAGTTGCCATTTATGTTTGAGTTAAGCTGGAAATCCATCTTGAATATAACGCTTTGATTGTTTGCTAGATTGGACCCAATTAACATGAACGTGCCACAGAAATACTGCGGAAACTTTCGACCATAAGTAGACTTGGGAAGAAAAGGCTACAGGCTTATAGATGCACCGGTGCTGAACTACTGAGGTGTCAGTCTGTTCATCAAACAATGTTTAAGTCATAAACATTGGGTTGCGGTCCTGCTGAACTATCCATCCATCCATCCATCTTCTGCCGCTTCATCCGTCAGGGTCGCGGTTGGGCCGTTGTCTACCTCCGGCAAACTATGGGCGTAAGGCGGGGTACACCCAGGACAGGACGCCAAGAGTTGTTTTTGTTGTTTGATGTAAAAATCATTTTTTTATTCAGTATTTAACAAGCCACACCACCATTCTACAGGAATATACAAAGAATAAGACATCAGTGGTTCCATAAATATGAAAGCGGCTCCTTTATTCTGTAAAACTATACGACTTGCATAGGGAGGCAGTGAGAGGATGTTCTGTGCATGAGTTCCTGTTAGACACCAAACTTAGACCTAAATGAAACATTTCATAGAATATTTTGTTTAAAAAAATTAAACTTTTTTTTAATAGAAAACGAGGAGGCAAAACAAAATGAAAATCCCTTGGTTTAAATCTGTTTTATACGTTTAGTAGAGGGATGGGAACTAAAATACAAGCAGCCACTTCTTCAGGAGACACACACCACAAAGACATATTTTATCCAGTCTAAAAAGCAGCAATCCAGATCTGACTCTGAAGATATTTTGGTGGCCATCTTTTTTCTTTGCATACCTCAAACTAGAACATTTCATTCTATGAATAAACCCATCTTTTAAAATGTATTTATTTACTTTGTTCTTTTTGATTAATCAAACTGTTGTTTTAAATCAACTGAAGTGAGGATGAGCGAAAAAAATTGTTTCAAGGACAAGAGTTACACTTGTAAAAGGTAAAAAATATATATAATTTAAAAGTTTATATAACATTTAGATTATCAGTTAAAAACAAGGCAGCTGATGCTAATATTTTAATTACACCGCATATAATACTGCGCATCATTTTAGATTCATATTTCACCCTGCTGAAGTTTAACCATAGTGTTTTTTTTTTATGCAAGTAAATATTTAAAAAATAGTATTGAGGATTCAACTACACAGAGGCTTTTTGAGGAGGTTAAGGAAATCAAGATTTTGGATTTATCTATGGAGGATCGAAGTGTGACGATCCCATAGATAAATGATCAAATAATTTATTGAACATAAAGGCGATAATCACAAAGAAATCTGTCAAAATATTTCATAATACAATCATATTTCAATAATTTAATTAAATTATAATGCAATCAAAATATTTCAAGGTTTTATTATTTAAAATTTAAAAAAGAAACAGAAGTAGAATTTAAATTTGTCCCATTAACCTTGAAATAGAACCAAATATGTTAACTAAACTCCGGACCAATCATCCGTCTATAAAAATATAAGCCCCGCCCACTGACTGTGACAGATAGGGCTAAAAATTAAATCTCCATTTTCCTCAGCAAAGAACCATGAATTAATTTAACATCTCAAATATTCATTAATGATTTTCTTTTAAAAAGCTAAGATAATGTTATCAATGAACCTATTAGAAAATGTATGATATAAATTATTTAAATTCAAAACTAAATTAACATACATTTTCAAAAGTTATATAAATAATCACGAAAACATTT
The DNA here is from genome assembly GCA_034780135.1 of Jordanella pulchra. NCBI lineage: Eukaryota > Metazoa > Chordata > Actinopteri > Cyprinodontiformes > Cyprinodontidae > Jordanella > Jordanella pulchra. Next base: position 12,621 of record JAUZNJ010041830.1, on the reverse strand, counting down.
CACCATTCATTTAAAGATTGCAGTGTGGAAACTTTGACCCTAAATAGAAAGAAGCAATGAACCTGCTCATTATGGAGAAGGAAGTAATTTAATAAGAGGTTTTCAGGTTTTTACCTATTTGGAAAAAATATAATCTGAAACCAAAATATTCAACCTTTGCTGTGCTTTAGGCAGATTTTTTATTTTTTTTTATTTCCTATATTAACTTTCTTTTTTTCCATTTCCAAGGGACCGTATCAGTGCAACACCTTTTTAATCAGAAATATGAGGGGTTCGTTTGTTTAATTTAGCAGAAACATTTGTCTCAGAGCAAACACTGGAAATATCAAAACACATTTTTAAATTCAAAACGCACACAGGCTATACAAGGGGATCATCAATATCCCACACAAAAACCGTGAAAACAACAACAAAAAAAAAACAAACAGAAAATACGGGACAGTCTTTAAGGGAAAAAATATCTACATCTCAAAATATTAAATATCAACAACTTTGTTTCAGAATATAATCTTTACAGAAAGCGTGTAGAATAAAGCCTCTTGTGCTAACCGGCTGATAGCTTTGAAAAGCAGTTATTCATCTAGATCAAGCCGTTTATTTCAAATGTGATACATTCACTTGACAGATTAGAGTGAGTGCTTCATTTTATTAATAAATGTTTCCAGTCTTCTCATCTCTCCCCGCTCCCTGAAATCAGGACTTTAAAGCCCTCCAGTCTCGTTCAATGTAAGCCAGTGCAGCTCTCCATCCCCCTTTCCCTCCTGTCCTCCTCCACCTCCCGGCCACCGGAGCAATCCATCGCCTCTGCAATGTCTGTTTCGCTGCTCGTGAGCATGGGAGACCAGCTCTCCCCACTAGTGTCCTCCGTCCTTGTGTCCCCGTCCCCCCCTCCCCTCTGCCTGCAGAAAGGCGGGATCTCCACCACCACGTACTTTCTGGCCCAGCAGCTCAGCGCCGCTTTCTGTCGGATGTCGTTTAGTATCGGAGCCGCGTCAGACTTGGAATTGGTTGCTAAAAGGAAAAAAAAAAAAAAAAAAAAAAAAATGAGGAAAAATATTTAAAAAAGTTCTTTTAATGTAAAAAAATCAATAGTGTGTTTAGTTGTTTGCTATTACCAAATAAAAGTTTTTGAAATCATCTTAGCAGAGCAGCCTGTCATGTTGGAACAAACCATTGTACTCCAGTATTCAGCAGCTACATTAGCTGCATCATTTCTTAAACACCAGACCACATAAATCACCACACTGTCTGAACTCGTCTCTTTAATTTATCAAATCTTCTCAAAGACCAGCGTCTGTCATGATTGTTGGTTTTTCATCACTTTACCACACCTGCTAATGAGTTATTGCAAGTGCAAACAGGAAGTGTGTCCTGCTAGAGACATTTCCTGTTACAACTGCCAATGATGTTTGGATGAACGCAGAAAACCTTTGTAGGCTTTCTAAATGTTTTTCTGATCAAACCTCTTTAAGGATCCGTTCATAATAATTAAAAATGTTTAATGTCCCTCTGATATCTGCACCTCGGGAATGAGTGTTTCTGCTCTAAAATATGAGATAATTCGATATGATGCTCTTGAAATATGATAATGGAGATGTTTTTTTTTTTTCTTTCTTCAAATATAAATCATCTTATTCCATCTGCTAATTGTCTTACCTCTTTAAATTAAGGAAAACTGCACTTGCTTCTTCAAGACAAATTTACCAAGGTGCCAGGACCAGTTTGATGGGGCCATTGGCCCTTATGGCCCCTTTCTAGAACTGCCCATTAATCTTTCCCAAATCCATAGTTCCATCCAGAGCATCCGTACTTTGGCAGTAACAGATACCCCCAGCACTAAGCTGATCATCTGATACATTGTTAATATTTGAAAACCTTTATAAATCCAAACTCCAACCATGTTGTAAATTTGCAGGATTGTGTTTAAAGATGCAAAATGGGAAGGAACATATACATTTGAGTCCAATCCACCAGTATTCCTCCCGTTTTAATCAACACCAAAAGACCGACGCAAAAAAAATCAAATCAGGTTCAGTAAACTTACCTGGAAGCGTGTTTGAGAGCTGAGCAGACGTACAAGCAGCAGAACCTGTAATATTGGAGCCAATCGGGTCGGCCAGGTGGGACATCTCAGAGCGAGGCAGCTGGGGGGACACCGGCAGGGAGTGGCACTGCCGTCCAGGCAGCTGCTGCCAGTAAAAGGACGTCTCCTGCTGGGATCCTGCAGCTCCGCAGGCAAGCGGCTGGTTACTGAACACGCTTCCCGGAGGAGAGTGCAGGTCAAAAACCAGCGAGAAGACGGACTTGCTGGGAACGTCAAAAAACTTGATCTTCCCCCCACAAAGGTCCTCTCTGGCTGTGAAGGGGTTGATCTTGCGAGTTCGGAGGTTCCTCTGAGAGGTGGGCGGGTTGTAATAAGGGTCCTGGACGTTGATTTTTCTCCCTGGCTTGCAGGAGAAGATGTCCGACTGACTGCGGCTGAGCCAGATGTTGCGCCTGGGCCGAGGCGATTTGGGGGGGATTTTATCGTTTTGGTAGCCAAGAGGATTCAGTCGTTTGAAGCCCTGGATTTTCTCACCTTGAATTAAAAAAAAAAACAAAAAACAAAAAAAACAAAAAAAAAAAAAAAAATATATGTTTTATTTTTCTAGTTTTGATCAATTTTATTAATCTTTTATCCGACAACAAACCTAACTAGTCACCTCACTGGTTAACTCAACCACAGATTTTTGGACATTAACGACCAAAACCTGGATTTTCTGATTCTGATTCCATTTCTGTTCATCTCACTGCTGAGCATCGAATGAAGCCGCATGTTTGACCCAAGACTGTGCAGAACTACAAAGGCCAAAATGAAGTTATACAATCTGTAGGAATCTGCACAAATCTAACCTCCTCTAGAACTATGCTGCTAAAGATAACTGTTCCAAAAAAAAACAACCAAAATGAAATAAAAACCTCTTTCAAAATGTCCATATTTCTCTTGTAATATTTCATGTCTTGTCAGCAAATAACTTTTTTATTTTTACAGCAGCACCGTTTTAAGCACCCTGTATCAGAACGAACCTTAGGAAATTATCCAACATTTATTTCTTCTCGTCCTCAAGTCACTCATTACATTTCAGTCAATGCACTGACAACTTTAAGTAGCCTACTTTAACCTCAAAGTACAGTGATTAACAAAAACATTTTTGAACACACTACAGAATATTGTTTTTTTCCCTCTGTAAAGATTAATAATCCTCAGTGAGGCCTCGATTACTTCTGCTGCACTACGAGTCAAACTGATATAAACCTGTTTGGAAAATCAATTATTTCTTTGTAATCGGTTTATTTGATAAATAAGGGTCTGTGAAAAAGGTCAAAGACAATAACGAATATGGCCACTAGATGGCAGCACGGGGTTATTGTTAACAGTGTTCCCTGAGTTCAGAGGTGTTTTCTAAGGCCAGGGACTGGATATTCAGTCAAGCTTTAGGAAAAGATTTGATTCACCCTCTTAAAAAAAGGTTGATTGATAGTAGCAGGTTTACAGACATACGAGTTTTTCTAATGGAGCAAAGGAGGAAAAAAACTATTTGACATCCTAAAAACTAAACAGGACTAAATTCACCATAACATCTGTATCAAAGACTGTAAGGAAATACAATCATGTTTCATCCTTCGCTGGTCTAAAATTGATTTTTTTTAGTTTGTTGGATATATATTTAACTCAATTCACTTGTAGAGATAAAAAAAAAAAAAACACGTAAATCTTTTTTTCTGATATGCAAGTTAGTGTCATAAGAAATGTTGTTTTCAGCCAAAGCAGGAGGAGTTTCTGATGTAACAACCTCAAACAGCTGAGCAGTGGGAAGAGATGTTGGATCACCTCCATGTTTTTCACAAAACACGAGCTTCATAGGAAATAAATCTTCTGTCAACTGGAATGAGATTCGTTTTTTTCTATATTACTGAGCTTCAGTTTGATCTGTTGCTGTTGACATACAGGAAACCAAACAGTGAGTTTTGGCCTGAGTTAAAGGAGACATGTTGACCTGCATGGATCGAGGTCTTAAATAATAATAAAGGTTCATCTCTGACCAAATCTTCCCCTTTTCATCATTTCACAGGAATTTACGAGCTGCTTCTTATAAACAAACAGCTTGATTGGCTGTGAGGATGCAACAGAGCTCCCAGGGCTGTTACCTTTGGGCAAGGCTTTCTTCTCGTTTTCCCCGCTGCTGGACTCATTCTCCATCTCTACAACTTTGAGCCGCGCCAGAATATCCTCCAGCTGCCGGACGATTTCTGGAAACGACGGACGGAGTTTAGGATCCATCTGAAGGGATAAAATTATATAAAAAAAAGAAATACATTTGTTTTAAAACTAAATAAAAAAAGAGGTTAAGACAAAAATACACCAAACATAATTATATTGTTTTTTAATAAAGTTTTAAAATCTATACAAATAACACTTAAAAAAAAAAACATTCTCTTTGCTTCCTTGATTGGTCTCTCACTTTTGACATAAAAGTCTTTATTTAGAACAACCTGCCCTATTTCAGCTCCATCCATCTTCCAGTCACCTCTGGCCCGTCTCTACCTCCCCACAGCATGATCCTGCCACTCATGTGAGGACGATAAATCCAGAGTGATATCCTGAGGTATTTTTCTACAGTATAGAGAAATTACATTTTGCTCTTGTTTAACCAGAGCATCGTTTCCCACAGTTTTGCTGTGTTCCCTTCATGCGCTGTTCTATTTTCCTTCAGCAACCACGTTCCTATAGCTCGTCTTCATGGTCACATTCACCAGGTGCTTTAGCAATACTTCTGGTATACTACTACTGGTTTAGATGAGCCTCCATGTTTTGGTAGGCCTGCATAGAAATGTTTACATCTTGTAATGTTTCATAACCTAACTCTGCTGTCAGTTTAAATCCAGGTGTTTTGTGAAGACTATGAAGACTGATGAATATAACTGAGATTACATTTTTCATGGCTGGACTAAATTAATGAACAAACTGGTTTTGTTGTTTTTTCTCTAGGGGTGTCATAATAAAGGTGGCTGAAAGCAAATGTAAGCAACCTTTTTAGTTTTTGGATTAATTTTAAGAGTAAAAAAAAAAAAAAAAAAAAAAAAAATCCCAAAACCCATAATGTCACTACAGCGTTTAAAATTATAACATAATCTGATATTGTGGATTTAAAAATATATTTTCTCTTTACATTTTTTAAGCTTTAGATTTAACAACTTTAGCTTTCACTATCTTGATTTTTTTTAGACGCCAGGAATAAAATATCCAAGATAAATCAAGGGAAGTCATTACATTTATACTGATGGTTTTTTTTTTAATTTAGGAAAAGCCCAAAGTTTTGAAGCTTGGCTGGCTTCATGTTTTTTCATTAGAGGTTGTTGCTGGAAAAACCATTCTAGGCGTCCATAGAGAAACAATGCAACTAATTAGCTGAAAGGAGGAAGATAAAGAAATGGATTTGGAAAAAGAAGGATAAGAGAGAGAAGGATGATGAGCTAGAAAAAAAAGGGATGAGAAGGGATAAAGGAGTCTGTATAGGATCTACCAGCGGGGAGCGCCCAAAACTTTAAAACTATTATCATCAGGAGATGTAATTAAACATGTAGCAAAAAAGAACAAACAAACAGAAAAGACCTTCGGTTTCAGTTAAGTGATGAGCTCGCATTTAAAAATATATATATTTCCAGCAACATATATTTAAATTAACCACCTGTAACTATTTTATACTAGCCTGTTGATTCAGGAAATAAGACTCCAGATTGCAGAGAACAAAATCCTGCAGATAGGGGGCTAAATCAGATTAATCGGATAATTATCCTGCCTCTTTTTCTTAACAATGGAATTATAGCTAAAAATAAAATGAAAAACTAACTCCCCCCCCCACATACACACAAAAACAGACTTTAAAAATGCAATGTTTTCAACAGCTAGTGTTGTTTTCATTTTTTCATCCAAGCAGACAGCAGCTGCTGATTTTATCTATCAATTTCCCACAGAAAGACAGTTCAGACAGCAGGATGGTGGACTCACGTTACAACAGTTGAAGGCCAGCTGGAGGAAGTCAGGCGGACAGTCTCCAACCATGTGCTGGAACGTGTGATAGTCCAGGCCAAAGTTCTGGTCCAGAGGGCAGGGAGCAAAGGCAGAGGTTGGATGCATGACGCATGGAAAACAAACAGGAAACTCATATAATAAAAGAGGGACGAAGATGGATACAAACAAGCCTCATTAGATGTTTGACATAGTGCGACTCTCCTGCCAAAGCCACTCTGATGTCCCACTAATCTCCCTGACATTGTCCTGTTGTCTGCCAAGTTCCACCGTCAAACACTGTTACCAACAACTTCTTTCTAAAATGGGATTTAATTCTAAGCCTCTGCAATCTACACTAGGATGTAAAGGATGATCTCTTCTAGTTGTGAATATGACTGGATTTCAGTATTAAACAAGGGACTGAAGGAAGAGGTGTGCGATTTTAGCAGGATCTATATAGATTTCATATTTAAAACCATTAAAATAGTGTTTGAGAGCTGCTGCAAATGCATTCTAAATATCTTGCTAAAAGTGAAGCTTTTCTTAATCATTGTTAAAGATTTTGAAGGCCTCCTACATTATTTTTGTCTTGAATACAACCCCCCCTCTAAAAAGAAAACATGAATTATGCATCTGTTGAGGTAAAATTATTAAAAAGAAAGAAATTATAGGTTCTATCATTTAGTTGTGTCCTCCCCATTTTTTCTTATTTTTAACATATTTAATTATTATGATTGACCTCCAGAAGGCTCTAAAGCCAGCTGACGAGTTCCCCCAAGTGTTTAAATAATTTTGAGCTGAATTAATAAAATGATATTAACGTCTCTGCCTCTGCAGCTAGTTTAAGCAGGGTAGTACATTTTTATCTGTGTTAACAGAGCGTCTACATGGGAGACAAAGACAAATTCATGAAATAGTGAAGCATGACTTCATTCATTTGAGTGGGAACCTCTGTGCTGTATATACTGAGTCCCTATTTTGCGACATATCTCATAAATCTGTAGCAGTGTGGTTCAACCAAAGCTCAAATACCATCTTCTACCTTATCAGTTCTCAGTGCTAGAGGGTTATTTACTGTACGGCATGTGCTGCTGGAGAACACTGAAAATCAAGGCAGATACACAGTTTGGCCCAATAGTGTGACAGGTTTATAAGGTACTGGCACAGAGACATAGTAGTAGTAGTAGTTTCTATTTTACACAAAATACCAAGAATTTCCCAGTTTGGAAACCAAAGAAAATGTAAATCACACCCAATAAGCTGATTGTGATGCATCTATTAGTAGACAAATGATGACACGGCTCATCTTCTACAGTTATTTCTTTTAAGGCTGGGACACTTCTCATTCATTCCTTTTACCTTTAAACTTGTGGAAAAACTGCCTGAATTTATAAGAACTTGAATTCCTCCTCTGAGCTATCTTCTAAAATGCACCATATTTATGATTTATAGGTCAGTAATAAGTGGTTTGACATTAAAATCTGTTACTCATTAGATATAACTGAATTGAAAACCAGAAGAAATTAGAGAAAAAGCGGCCAATACCTCATAAATCATTTACAGAGCATGTAATTGCCTTGAGGATTATTGATCAAAGCTGCACTAAAAGGTTACAAGTTAATCTGGATACTTAGAGGCAAAACGTTAAGAAACAGGGAGAGGCTTCAACCTTTGCACGGCACCATAAATTGTTGTTTTCCAGTCCCACCTTCAGGGGGAGAAATGTCTCATACTTCGATTTTATCATTCTGTTCCTGATTTGTTTGAGATGTGTACACTGCAAACATGTTGGCTCAGTATTATAAAATCACGAGGTGGAACGGAGGTCAAAAGGAGATGAGCCACTACCTCTGTGCGAGGAAGGAAGTCGGGGTCGGCCTGGATCCTCGCAATGATTTCACAAAGGATTATTCCATAGGAGAAAACATCAGCCTGGAAACACATAAAACAAACTTAAATATACACAAAAAAAAAATGATTTGTCATGGAGCCATAATCTGCTACAGTTATGATGAGAAGTTACCATGCAGTCAGATAAGGAATAATATCTGGGTGTTTATGGGATTTTAATGATTGAATTATTACATTTTAATTTCAAAAAGCAATAATAAAAGAAAATGTTATCATTAGGTCCAGTTTTTAATCCACTTTCAAACATCTATGAATGAAATGAATAAATGAATTAACCAAGAACTTCAATCTTATGCTCTGTTCACACCGAACGTGATTTGGGCAGCAGAAGCTGCCGGTTTACATGCAACGTCTATGGCTGACACACAGCCATAGACGTTGAAGCATCTATGCAGCTAAAGCAGAGCCTCACAAGCTTCTGAGCATCTGAGGTGGTTGAAGCGCTTCACAGCCAGCAGATACTGGAGTTGGAGAATTTTAACTTCTGTCGCTCGACACGCCACAGCAACCAGTCATCCAGGAGCTGATCCAGGAGCTGACAGGGAGATGGACAAGGCGCCGCTCATGCAGAGCTGTCAGCATAAAGCCATCTAAAAGTGAGCTGTACGATCCCTCCACCAAAAGAGTTTAATAATGACTAAATTAACTTAAAATGTCGAAACCTGCCAACAAAAAATGTTCACTTTTATTATTCTGGTGCCTGCAGTTTGTACCATATTGGTGGAAAACAGTAAAATCTGCTTCCAAATGTGCTGGAGAAGAGGCCGGCCAGCCGATGGTTTCCAAGTGACTGCGTGTACTTCAGGAGCATCAAAGATGCTCTTGAGGCACATCTGACCTTAATGTGGAAATGCATCAAAAAATGAAGCAGCAGGCGCTACTTTGCTGCTGAAATCCCATTCGGTGTGAAAGCAGCATTACAGTTCAGTAAAAGAAATTCACATGGAACACATGAAGAAGAATATGTATAGTTAATTACCTTTATGAATATGTTTTATGCACAATTTAGTGGATATGTATGGAAAGGGGTAGGGAGAACTAAACCTTATTTAATCATACCCCTTCTCATTCCTATATTCCCAACATCAATGATATTCCTGATTCCTACATAACTTATGAGTCCATGTTGGTTCAAATGTCCAATGAGTGAGAAAATCAATCAGTTTATGTGCATAGACACATGTGTATACACATTGACATGTGTCTAACCACATCTGCATTCATACAGTCGTTATACATAGACCACACAATCACCCATCTACAGTGGCTAAGAGCCCCGACTGATGTTCACCGCTCTTCTTCCATCTCATATTTTTTTTTAAGAAAACCATTTTGATTCTTTTCCTAAACAGTTTCCCGCTTGGACATAGTTTTGATTCAACACTGAAATTACTGCATGATTTTACACCATGTGTTGAAGACCTTTAAAATAGTCTTGAAATTAGCTGGGGGTTTTTTTAATAAAGTCTTGAAAAGACTTCCCCAACCCAAGTATTAAGCAACACTTATCCTCTTCACTGAGTTCTTCTGATTTCTCAGTATTTCTGGATACAAATCTCTACTATGCTTTCCTGCTTCAATCCTGTTCAAAAGGTAAAAGACTCCAGTATTTGCAAGTTAAAACACCAATTTAAATATTCATGCAAATCTGTTATAAATTTTACATAATGTAAGCAATAGACTTAAATAGGTGCTTCAGTTTCTTGGTTCTAGAAATCACTGAATTCACTAAGATATGACATTCTGTGACATACCATAACAGTAGTACATTTGTACCATTTAATAATCTAGAAGTAGATACAAAAAGTTAATCAGGCTGATATAAATCCCCCTTTGCACTGATGGTGACTTTACCTTCTCATTATAAGGTTCATCTCTCAACACCTCAGGAGCCATCCAGAAAGGAGATCCAACCACTGCAAGCTTCTCTCCCTCAGCACTAAACAAAACATATAAACAGGGTGAAAGTTTAATTTCTGCATCATCTCCATCATAAACTTGTACAGACTGTAAGTACGAGTACATTGGGAACTGGATGGTTTTTTTTTTGGTTTTTTTTACTTGGCCGCTCCTCTGTGTAAATATAGCAGCCAACTTATGCTTCAAACAAACCACACTTTTAATAAACCCAAGCTCTGAGAAATGTGCTTTTGCTCTTATTTAGAGTCAAAGTGGATTTTTTTCAATGTATCATATCCAACCTGTAGAGTTTGAAACTTAAGCTACAATGCAAGTATCTATGTGGATGAGTCAAGAAACTACATAATCCCTTCTGTTTGTTTTTTTTTTGTTAAACTTAAATGTTTGAGATCATTTAGTTTCAGTAAAGAACAAATCATAACCTCAGTATTCAGATGATGAGTTGATGCACGAAGGAAAAGCATTTCTCCAAACCATCAAAAAAAGGTAATGTAACACTAATAATTGTTTCTGCTGACATAACAGAGACCGCTTCCTTCGAGTGTTTACAATAACTGGCAGTGAGTCTTTTGCACCCTTATGGAGGAATTTTGGTCCATTTTTTTCCTGCATTGTCATACTGAAATCACATCAGATAGTTTCAGAACATGCTCACCTTGTTTAAGCTCATTACATCTTAATTAGATTTAAGTCAAGACTTTGATTAGACCACTAACAACCTTCATTTTTTTATCAGCTTTTGGTCTAGCAGCTCTTTGCACTCTTTATGATCAGCTCTGGTTTTGGCTTTGGAAACTCCCATTAAGACAATTTGCTCAATGATTCTCATCTTTTGAAAGTTGAACACTGACAGTACTTGAGGCAAGTGGAGCCTTGAGTGCTTTAGATGTCGTTTTGAATTCTTTGTTTTGCACTTTCTAAATAGGTGAAAGAAGCAGTAAATCTGACCGTCCCGCCCTCTTTCCCATGCTTCCTCCACCTGTGAATAACTGCTCTCATTGTCATTCGCATGAGTCCCGAAACCTGCATTTAAAGCTGTTTACTTTTTACAGACAGATCAAGGGGCTTTGCTCCTCATTTCCTTTTTAAGTTCTTTAAAATTATGCATTATGTGTTGTCTTTAGAAATCTTTTAGCCCACTTCCTGTTGTCAGGGAGGGTTTCCTGCTGAGACAGTAATATTGGGATATGCTAGAGAAATTAAACTGTTATATTTTCACATGGGAAAGTATTGGTTTGGGCAGCTTTTTTTCCTTAAATTGATATTATTAAATGTATATTTTTTCAGTCTATATGTATATCACTATATATAGCTGAACTCTTTGCAGTAACACTCATTAACCTTTGAAGAATCTGGGATGTTCATTTCTAACTGTGTGTTCCTAAAGACATTCTGGAGAGATGAAAGCAGACTCCCTGCTTGTTTTTATTACTGCAGGATTATAAAGTGAAAAACCCTGGGCTGGCAGGATCCTCCTGCTCAACACCGAGGCAGAGAATGTGAACTGTAGAGGCGGCTTTTAGTGACCTATGTGCTAATAAATAACCCTGGCATGAGGAGGAGGAAGAGGAGTAACTAAGCTGAGGTTGCTGTAGGAATGAAGCACTGACATCAACGAAAAGATGATTAAAGAAATAAAATTCTTAAAGTGTGACATGTTTTCTCTGAGGGTCCTCATAATAAGCGTCATATATTTGAAACATAAAAAAGGATTATAAATAGATTTGATATTTAAAAAAGACAGAAATGAGCCTTACTAGCTTGTAGACTAAAAACATTAAACACACATTAGGGAGATAAAACAGAGCTGGCTTTTAGTTTGAGTCACCTGTTTTATATTCGGTTTTCTTTTCTAATTGGTTTTCTGGGAAAGAAAGAATTAGTTATGACTGAAACATAAACTATGACTATGGGGGGGGCAGCAAACATGTTTTTTTTTTTTATTTTCTCTTCTAGTTTTGCTTCTATGCTGAGAATTTCCCCTGATGTCACACAATCACTTTGACTCTTACAGCTTGTTGGGGATCTTCTCTGCCAGGCCGAAATCTCCCACCACTGCCGTGTAGCCGTTGTCGTCAAACTTGATTAAGCAGTTCTGTGAACACAGAAAACCCCAAAACACAGAATGTTACTTGGGGGAAGTTGCCACGTTGGAGGATTAAAAAAAACAAACAAAAAAAACATTTTGTGGCTTTGTATTACCAAATAACCTATGGTTCCTATTTAGAGTAATCACAGCCAAACTGTGCATCTTAAGCTTAGAAACTTCCTTCCTCTGCGACCTAATGTAAATGATCAACCACTCACTGGAAACTAACCTGCAGAGCAGCATATGCATAAATGAAATGTTTATGTTGGACAGGTTGGTTTATTGTGATGAATACATCCAAGGCACAACTTAAATCTCATTATACCTTCTTTCTAAACTCAGCCATTTGCTACAGTCAAAAACTGTTAGCTTCTCTGAGAACTTCTGTATCATTTTTTACATCCTCTCAGGGGAAGTTAAAGTCAAATAATTTTAAATGATTTGAGGAACTACGAGGTTTCTAAGCCTATTTATCCCCAAATGACTGAACAAAGAACATAATGTGTTGTCCCTTAAAGCTAAAAAGGTCTGGGTTCGTTGAGAAATTGAAAAAACATTTCAGCCATGATTAACATTTTGATGAGTATTACACTAAAAAGGAAAGCTGAAAAATATAAGAAAAATGGTTTAAAATTGAATCAGCATCACT
>JAUZNJ010041819.1:0-33811 GCA_034780135.1 Jordanella pulchra | reverse complement strand
TATAGTACTCCATATATGTTAAAAAGCATCTTCTAAATATTTTGAGACATTTCTAGTTCTGGTTATTAGCGGTCAGATGCAAAAAAAAAAAAAAAAACAAAAAAAAAAAAACATAATAATTAAAAAGGCCTTTAATTAACTTTCCAAAAACATAAAGCATTCACACATCTCAAAATAGGTTTAAAATATTTTACTGAACTGGCTCTAATGAGATCTTGATGCAAAAGAGGACTGGAGCATCCTTTCTAAAAATTTCTCGAATCAAATAAAGCTTTGACAAATCAGAAGCTGGATTTAAAAGATTCTACTATTAGTGTGGAATTACACAATCCAGGTTTGATGTGTCTAAGTATTGTAGTTTTGACACAGGATTAGAATAAAGTTAGAGTGAAGATTAAGTAGTAAGATAATATGTGGAATAGCCACCGGTTCTCAAATTGAAAGCCAACTTTAGCCTCTTGCCATGTGCTTATGTGTTTTTTGTTATTCATGAAATAGTTTTATGCTTTTTAGATATTTTTTCGGAGTTAGGACGGTTTTTACTGATGTACAATAGTTAGGTTTTACATTATTTTTGAGTTGAAAATGGTCAGTCCTGACAGGTCAGTCACTGAAGGGTTGCTGCCTTGCCAGTTAGCCACCACGCTAAATAGTATCGCCACACTATCGAAGGTACACATACATACTCCAACTCTGCTGCCATCACACAGCAATGCATTAAGCACCTAGACTATCAGACAGCACTCAGAGGCACCAGCAGCTTACCCTTTGGCCCTTCTCACTATTTCTAGCCCTTTCATTCATAAATTATTCCCCTTTTTACCAGGATTTTTCCTGTGTTTTATTTCTCTCAGGACATAAAATATGTTGGTTTTTTTTCTATTGAAAAGTTTTTTAAGTGGACCACATACAATATGAGAATTTTTTCAAATAAAATATTTTGTGCTGTAAAGTGAACGTATTTTGACTTTGCTTTACCAAAAGCATAGATGTAACATATTTGAGTACAGCTGTCATTCAAATACTTACTACTTTCTCACTGCTTGTTTCCCTCCCTTTCATTCACCCAATTATCGTTTTTATGTGTCATCCAAGATACAACTTTTAAACAGAATACCATTTTTGTGGAAACTCCTGTTCTGCCATTAATACTCCTGTCATCATTCCTTAGCAGAATAAACCTCAGGATATGAATGTATTTCTATTGTTTTTTTTCTTATTTTGCATTCACCTCTCACATTCCTAATATAGATGGAAATTCTTCTCTAAAATCATTGCTGTTTTTCCAATAATTTCTGTGTTTCTCATCCTCAGCTCCTTGATGTCCTTCACCATTGCAGGATCTTCATCATCCTCATATTGTCTGTACGGTCAATGAGTCTCAAGAAAATCTGCTGGGTTTCATTTGATAAAATATTTTACCTAATTTAAATAACTTCAGTTTGACTGTTTGATAATTAGGATCAAATGGAGGTTAGGTTCACTTTGAATCTGCCAGTATGATTTCACTGAACTAAATTTTCTATGTAAAGTTATATATAACTATATAACTAAACAAAATTAGATTGAAACATGGGTTTGTTTTTCTTCAGTTCACTGAAAAATATCCAAGCATTTAGCAGATCCTCAATGACAGTCACTCATCATCACTTCCAGCTTCATCCTCAGTGGTGCAGAGGCTATTCTAACACCTTTATCTTATGTTTATATCTGTGCATAGCGTCTGTACTCTACAAAATAAAAAAAATCTTTTAGTTTTCACTAAAATAATTACAATTAGTCGTCACAAGAGGGAATCTTCCAATCTGAAAAGGTCACAATGCTGCATTAGGATGTAATCGGCTGGCGAATCTGGAGTTTGGAAGATCCAAACACACTGAACGTATGCAACGTACATGGGTTCCCAGCAGTTATTCACCATTACATTAGCTGTGCAGCCTTGGATACAAACCCTTGGTAAGTCATATGCATTTCACCTTGCAGAACATCATTGTTGGTTGGGACTGTTGCTGGTTGGGCAAGTTGAATACATTTTAGTCCTGGCATCCATTTCTAGTGAACGGTTATGCTGTGAGTACTCTCTGAGTTATAAATCAAGCCCTGGATAGTGACTGTTATTTTATATTTTTAAGGGAAGTGAGCATGCTAACAGTTTCCTTACTTCGGATAGAAAAAACTGTACTTACTATAACTTAATATTTAGACTTAGACAAACTTTATTGTCATTTTGTAAACACGGGGTGCAGCCAAAACAAAATTTCGTTGTATACAGCTTACGACATTATACTGAGTACAATAGAAGCAGAATAGCAGTGCAATATGATCATGAAAATAAATTCCAGCAGTGATAGGAAGTTAACTGTGCAAAAAAAACAGCAGTACAAAAATAACAGGAGTGCAAAATAACAGCAAACAAGTCTGGTCTCAAGTAAATGGATTATAAAAGTTCAGCAATGTTGACAGTGCAAAATAATCAGGCAATATAATGGTGAAGAGTGTTCACAGAATGTTCACAGAACGTCTCGAGGTTCAGGTCTGTGTATATGGATGCAGAGTGCAGGTTAGAGTTTTTTTTTTTTTTTAACTCTTCAGCAGTCTGACGGCAGAGGGGAAAAAGCTGTTGCAGAACCAATTGGTTCTACAACAGCTTGTGGTTCTGCACCTGGATGCTGTGGAGCCTCTTCCCAGAGGGCAGCAGGTAGAACAGTCCATGATGGGGGTGGGAGGGGTCAACAACACCAAATATTTTTGTCTTCACTCGTCGCTAATTTAAACAACACAGTCATTTAAATATTGATATTTTACCTGGCAACATATTTCTCTGAAATTCATTTTGTTTTAATGCCTTACAATAGAAAATTAAATGTTTAAATGTTACAGTTCTGAAACGGACTGTTCACTCACTAAAATCTCTTTAACAGTTTAACAGCTCACAAAAAATTGTGAGGTCTGCTTCTACAAAGTGAGCTCTTTATGAAATCTTTCACACATGTTTGCACAATCATAGCTGACCTGACCACATAAAAGCACTGCAAATGGTCTACTTAAAGCTGGAATAAGCAGGAGTAACATCGCTTTAAAGATGAAAATGTCCGACAAAATGATTGAACGTTTACAGCAACTGCATAACACTTCTTAGCCTGTTGCAGAATGATTCTATAGAGGTCATTGGGGTGTAACTGCTGTTTCACAGGGTCAACAGAACGGTATTTGCCTGCAGTGCAGATATCAGACACAGCTGTTGTTACAAACAGTAAAGGCAGTAGCCAGTATTTATTTAACAAATTATTTATGACTTAGCTTTATAAACAAAAGATTGTATGGAGTATTAGTACTGATCTTTAATAAACATTTTAAATGTTTAATGTGTCATTTATTGACCTATTTGTATGTCCAGAAAAAGCTTAGAAAATTCACCTAGATTACAATTAGACTTTGTGTTCTCCAGTTGGCCTTTAAGCCTTTAAATATCTCAAGGGAAATGGGTGAGTGGACATTATAACTCCATAGCTACTCATTTGCATGATTAAATACAATTTAATAAAACACAAAACAACTATTTTTATTTATTTTATTCAAAGTTTAGTGATAAAGGACAAACTTCATTATAGTAAATGCACACAAAAAATTCTCACGAAGAAGTTATAAAATCCAATAATGAAACATTATTTTCAATGACAACAATAAGCCTTTCATCCTCAGTCTGTCAACTTCCAGATCGATTAATGATGAGTGAAGAGATTTATCATCATTAGATCTGAGGTTTTTGAAAGAAAAGGTAACTATCCACTTAGGATGCTTAAGTTTAACAGGTAATACAAAGCATGAAGTTTGGATTAGTAAAATATACATGTGAATACTAATGAGATGATATTAAATAGAGTGTTATATGAAATGTAACATTAGCAATAGCTAAGTTCCACATTTTAGCATTAGCAATCCCTTGAGCTGTGCTGTTTCATCCATAGCTTTAAAAGCAGACAACTGAACCCGCCAGGGAAAAGCACATTTTTGATCAGACTTGATGTTTGAACATCATCCTTCAACCTTCCCACTTTATGACAATATCCTTTAAAAAAGTACAGCCAAACTGTAGCCATACTGGACATGGTCTCAAACTTAGTATGCATCAAAGTAACATTCACATAATAGTGGGGCCCTTTTTTCAGCAAAATATTATCCACAGCATGAAACTGCCTCCATCTGCTGCCTTCTACTACTGCCTCTTCTTTCATTTAGTCCTTATTATAGACATTGATCACAGCATACGCATGTGCATAATTCTTTTACCTTATATGCATAATTTTTTTACCTGCTCATAAAACACATTAACTTTCAGAAAACTATTTTTTCACATGCTTTTTAATGTTTGACAGCTACCAAGCTGCTATATGATAAAAACATAATCTAAGTGACTGACCATACCTAAAGGTGGTCATAATGTTATGCTTTCTTAGTTTTATGTCCAAGTAATGCTTCAGTAATTTCCATCAAAGTATTGCCTATCAATGTAAAAGAATTTAACAAAGTACAGTTATTTAAAGGAGAGATACATTTGTGACAGTCACACTTTATGAATTAAAAACTGTAAATTAACAAATCATCCATACAAACACTGGAACAAACCCAGCCTGGCACTGAGAGGTGGCTGATACCCATGGTTGAGCATTACCATGCATTCAACAGCGACAGCACTGGTTTAACAATGGGATCGGTAAAGGTTATGTCCCAAGTGGCTGTAAATAGCTGCCAAGTATCTTAGCTGAGAGAGGTTCACCCTAACAGCTCCTCAGAGACAGACAGACTGACTGTTAGCCTCTAAACAGAGAAGCTGGAGTTTTACTAATGCAGACAGCCACCAGTATGAAGGTAAGGATGTAAGGGAACAGGAGGCAGCGGGGGACAGTGGTTTACTGGTTATACACCCACACACACGCTACAGCGAATCAGTCAGATGGGATTCCACCTAACACTTGACATGCTGTCAACAAGGCAGACAGGCATGAAGAGATGAGAGTGTGAGCCGTTGAAAGTGAGACACAGAAAGGAAGAGAAGGAAGGTACAGAGAGTGTTAGAGTGCAATGAATGATGGACGACACACTGATAGGAAGAGATGGGTGTAATGGGCTGTGAAGTGAAAGACCTCAGGAGACAGTGAGAGAGACCATCTGCCTGTCAGCACTGAACAGCCTCCTGTCTTTCTCTCTCTCTTTAGCTCTGACAGTTTTTTGTCTCTGTGCACATACACACACAGAGGTGCAAACACACTATTCCGGGTGAAGAAGATACATGAACAGATGAACTCCCTATTTGTCACCTTAACTAGATGACACTTGTTGGAAAATAAGTGTCAGTCACTAAATGGCAACAAGTGAACAGTAGTTGAGAACAGGTAGTGAACTAAAAATATCAGTAAACCAATAAAAAAGAGGAGAAAGCTAAAATTAAAATACTGCCAATTTTTAGAAAATATATTGTAATATCTTCATTCTATCTTCTGCTAAAAAAAGGCCTTACAAAAGAGTGTTTGACCCATTTTTGCTCATTTTCCTTTTGCTTCAAAGAACCAGTGTTTCAAATATGATCTTTTGTAATGGTTGAAAATGACCTTGATTGAGACAGTTTTTAACTCTGACAGGTTTTACTTATAAATTGGCCGATTTTCACAAATTGTCACCTTAGTATTAACTTAGTTGGAAATTACTTAATCAATTAATGTGCATAAAGATGAAAAGAAGAAACTTGATCAGAATTTAAACCTGGAAAGACTCATACAGAAGAGAATAAGAAAGTATTATTTACATGAGAAGTATAGCCTTTGGCGCTGAAGACATGAGCAAAAAGTAGGATGTTATGATGGAGCAGATGAATTAGTATAAGTGGAAGAAGGCTGCATCTCAATTGTTGCGTGTAGCTTGGATCTTGGGTATAATCATTGAATAATCAAATACTAATGCAGACACATGCAATTAACATAGGTCTTCACAAGATGTCAGACTTAATTAGTGCGATATCAAGGGCAGTTTGGCTCATATAATTAGCAGACTTACAAAAATTACAAAAAACAAAATCTTTTTTATTATTATTATTGTTGGATTCAGTTATTATTCTTTTTTTATGTTTTACCAAGTTCACACACATACGCACTCAAGTCAGTTTAATAGACACTATTTGATTTAGGATCAGAACACCCAGCCTTTCTTGTCCAGAATACAGTTTTATCTTTATTATATTCTATTTAGCCACAACTGATTACAAGCCTTCATTTGGGGTATTCATATTCCAACCAGCCCTTTATTCCAAAAAAGTGCACTATTACAAGCTCTGATGCAATCGTGTTTTTTATTATGTCAGACTAATTAATGTCAAATAAAGAGACTCCTACTGCGCATTGTCTGTGCAAGACTGCAATTTTTTTCACCTTTACTCTACCATAACCCCATCTTAGAAATTAAAACAATGTCCTGCATTTGACTAAGTAAGATTATAAAAAGTAAAAAAAAAAAAAAAAATTCAACAGGCATTTTAAATGTGAGGTCACAGAGCCTCACCATCTAGCAATTGAAATACAAAGCAAGGCCCCACTTCATGACCAGCTCCTCCAAACACCCTCAACATAGAAAAGGAAAAGAATTTGAATATACAAAATATAATGGGAACTATGTTTAAAGAAAATAAAACGGAAGAAAAACTGCAGAATGGTAGAGCCAGTGAAAGGTGATTCTCAGAGAGCTTTTTGTGAAGCATTACCAAGTTTCTTTTCTTTTTTTAAAATTTCATAGAGTCAAGCCGCAGGTGTACTTCATCGTGCTTCATAAGCATCCTTGTTGTTTTACATTAGTTTTTTTTTTTGTTTTATTTTTTTCAGCTCAAAGAGGATCTCCCTTTTAATATATGAGTTTTCCGTAAGCTCCTTCCAAGGGTAAAGTACATTATCTAAATTTATATTCATTGCATATCCCAGTCTGCCCTGCTTGCTATAAATACACTGTGTGTTTCCAAGCAGAGCGAATCTGGCTGGATTACCTTGCGATTCAGAGATGTTACTTTGTATTTTCTCTGAAGCGGCTGGTTTCCTAAGCCAGTGTGTCTCTCTTCTTGTCATCAAATCGCTACATAGGTCCGATCAAAATAGACCAAGGATCTACCTTGGTCAGAGCTACACCAGCACAATTGGAGAGAATCGTATGTGGCCTGATCAGCCCCATGCAGTCTCAATAAGATTTAAGTGTCACAACTTAATACAATCGGATTTTCCATGAAATGGGATGCTAAACTGTGTTTTGTGTTTTTAAGCCTATATATTTCTCATTTAAAAAATACACTGTGTGTCATAGTATGCAATCTAAAGAAGAACTAATAACCTTTAGAGGTTTTAAAAGTACAGATTACTAGCTATTTGAAGAATATGTCTTCAACATCTGCTGCAAATGTTTATATATTTTCTAATAGAAAATGTTTAAATGCACCCTTCATTCATGGAAAAAAACTTAGCATGTGTAACAGGAGTCCATTTGCGGTTCTTTCACCAAGCTTACAAACCATTTGTATCTTCTTTCACCTCAGCAAAACATGAGTCAAAACCCTGAACTTGAAAGATAAGGTTATTCTGTGCTTTTCTTAACCTGATTATACCAATTAGCCTATTGTGAAGTAATTCTCTGAACTAAAATAATAAAATAGAATGAAAATGAAATAAGGTCTGTATCGCTTTACATAGTTAATTTTCTGTCAACAAAAAGGGACTCTTAGAATCTTTCTCCAAAATCTTTAGAGTCTCAGATATAGGAGCAAAAAACACCTTTAAACCAGGAGTGAAAAATATGGCCTATTCCCGTTATACCCACAAATAAAACAAAATTTTGAAAGCAAATGGAAATATTTTGTCAGGTTAGTTTAGTTAAATCAGAAAGAAAGAGCAAAATCTTTGATGGGAAATCCTGTTTCATGCTGTTATTGTATAAAAACAATAACGTTTTATGTATATATATATATTTTTTTTTTCAATATCATACATTATTGATAGGTAAGCATGTTCCATGAGATTGAGACATAATCTTCATGGCTAACTGAAATGTAATTTGCTACTGCATGCTAAAAAAGGTGGCCAACAGGTAAAGCTTGTAAAATGTTTAATGCCCTGGTATGACTGGGATAAATAGCTCTCTAAACTGCTTGATTTTAAACTTTCACCCATCAGTGGCTTCAGCTAAGGCATCTGTTTTTGTTTTCTAATTACTCTTCCCTACCTTCTGGTTGGTGTTGTCATCCCTCTATCTACTGATTCTTGCACTCTCTACATGTGATAAAAAACAGTAACACAGTTGGGGGAACCAAACTGCTTCTTAATTTTCCCTGACAACCACCTTTAAACATGCAGGCTCAAATCCACACTCTAATTGAAAGCACATTCCTATTCCAAACAAATTAAGCACAATTAAGGCCCCTGAGTTATGAGTATCTATCACTGTGAGATGTTTTCGTAAAAATCACTGTGCTCTAGATCAAAGTCTCTCGACCCCTTGGCTTAATTGCCTCATTAAGAGCTCCCCTCTTTGTGCTACGGGCTTCATAAATATAGGGTCTGCTCGTTTCATTTAGGAATTACACTAAAAGACACCCCTTAAACTAATAGCTTCCACGTTTTCAATAAAAGTTCATCTGTTTTTAGGTAAAGGGCAAAATGAAATTTACTTCAATTTATAGGGCATAATTTGCAGGCCCTTTCAGACCGAGAGAGGGATATTTCATTTTCATTGCTTCCAAGACGAGACACAAACTTATAGTTAGTCAAGCCCTCTGCATTACTCGAAAGCAGGGCTAACTTGACTACAATGTAAGCGCTTATAACGCATTAGCTTAGCATATTAGGTGCGGTATTTGACACATCATAACAGGTGACAGAAAGAAGGTGTCACCACCAGGAACCAGAAAATCACATGACAGGAAGACGATTGTGTGCAGCTGAAAACGAAAAGCAACTTCCCCCCCTCCCCCTCCTTTTCTCATTGCCACAAAATACCATCTGAGTATGGCTGGCTTTTAATTTAATCTTATAAATGAGGTGCTCACTCCTAGACAACATGCTGTTCCAATTTCGAATGGTTGCTTTATTGGAGGACAGCGACACAAAGGAGGGAGAGCTGAAGAGTGGAAGATGGAGAAGAGGAGGGGCCCATGTAAAAAAAAAAGTGAGAGAGGCCAGGGGAAAGATGGTGGTATGGAACATTTGTTAGTAATCCAATTCCACATACCATATGGCTTCATTACCATTATGCGGGAGAGAAGACTTCAGTCAGTCTGAAAATAAAGACCTACTTAGCCCCATCCAAACTGACCCCAAATGAGACATGTTTGTCTCCATGTGACAGTGTTAGTGTTATTGCCCTGCTTTTGAATTCTTTGTGGTCGGTTTAGATTGAGCTTGCAGCTGTGCGTGGTTTCACCATGTATGTCTGTGCACGTGCATTTGCGTGGCCGTCTGTGTCTGGGTGTGCATAAGATAGGGATCCGGCAGTTTCCCGGTGACTGATTATCACGGAAGAGAGTCCTTACTCATTACTGTGTAGATAGGCAAAGGGAAGAGAAAGCCCATAAGCCAGCTCCATTCAGATGTGAAGATGACTGATAATGCAGGAGCAGCAGGACCCCTCACTGGGTTCATTGGCCCCTAAGTGCTCCTTTGCTGAATGTGTCCCTTATCTTGCTCTGACAGCAGTAATAGAATATGCATAGCTCTATTAGCATACAAGGTAATGGCACCCTTGAGGGAGGGCACTGACATAAAACTTTAAGTAGAAATCAAAACATTGGTAAAGGCAGAAGCAGAATAAAAAGAGGTTATTGTCACCCTGTGCAAACATGCCCCGAGGCCTAGGCTGTGACTGCGTGCAAGGTATGCTGCCGTCACGCTTCCATGCACATCTGTCTACCCTCACAGATACGCAGAAAATTTAATAATCTCTGTACAGAACATAAAAATATGTGTCATTTTATCATTTATAAAGAACAGGTTACGTATTGTGCTCTCATACTGCAAAGGTATGCATGAACACACTGCTGAATCGCCTTCCTCAAGGCATCTGAGGAAATGAAATAAAACTAGGAGCCAAAACAAATTACACTGTACCATCACAACCGAGTGTCCAAACAAAAGAGAACAATAAGGAGAAGAATGTTACTTTATCAGTGCAAAAAAATCACTAGTTAGGGTTTAAAAGGTGTTGGTTTGAAAATTTAGAAAAGTTACAAGATGAATTGTTATCAGGCAGAATAGTACAGTAAATCCCCTGATACTGTTTACTGCAGCACTTCAGTGTTGACAGCTAAAGATATTTTTTTTTACCTATTCAGCAAGCTAGCAAAATATGCTTGGGTCTTTATATTACCTTTGTTCCAGTTTTCTTAAGCCTTTTTTAAATTATTTGGATGTACTTATAGGTGTGTTGAAGTGAGAGTTACTATTTCAGAGCCATTGTCTGACTTGCACATATCAACATGCATTTGGCAACAAAAACAAGTTAAATAACAAATTCTCTTTTCTTTTCTACTCTGAAAAGTGACTAAGAGAACTTAGTCTTTCTGGGAGATCATATTCATGCTTCAGTGAATCATTATAATATATATATATATATAGAATAATTATTACATTGAATAATTATTTAGTTTCTTATTACACTCTTGACCAATTTGAAGAAGTCTGTCCGTCCATTTTATGGGGTGCTGATACACGTTCATCTATTTTGTAGCATTGGTGCTACAAAATGCATATATAGCTATATGTTATCACCCTTGATCAAGTTGTGTATGCTTCAAAATACTTGAAATGTTCAGGAAGAAGATGGATGAAGATTAATGTTTTTAAACAATTTATCTTTCTACCCTATTAAAATATAGAGCAGAGATGAGTCAGATAAAGATATTACAATGTTGTCCTCAAAGCTATCTAACCAGAGAATTTTTTATTATTGCTGATTCCTTTATGATATTTTGAAAACTATGCACATAACTCCTGCCAACTTGTCATTATTTGACCATTTAGACTCTTTAAAATACTCCCTATTTATATTAGTATTTGTGTTTTTATCTTATTTGTATTTTACTTTGAAACAATTAGGTTTTTTAATCCATCGAATACTTTAAAAACGTATTTTAAGAGTTTGATTTCTATTTTTTAACTACTGTCTTCACTTCACTTCGCTTCACTTCACAACCTCACCTTCCAATCTATACCAGAGCCTCTATTTTTTTCACTACTCAAATAAAAATGAATGTGCAATGCTGCTGCAATCTTGACTAAATCGTTTTGTTTGATTACTTTCAGCATCATCAGTTCCACATTTCAAAACTTCATTTTAAATGAAGTTAATACAACTTATCTATGTCATTCTAACTTGACTGTCTATAAACATTTTTTCCACAATTTGCAGTTTACATTACTAGCCTTCTTAGGTTACAATGTCAGAAGAAATGCACACAAAAAAAGGCATTGACATATTCCAATGAAATCTTCAACTCTTCAGCTAATGAGAAAAAGTCAACTTTAATCAAAAGTTGGCCAACATAAAAAGGTGATAATTTTATATAAAAAAATTTGGTCAACACAATAAAGAAAATTAAAAAAAAATTTAATGGACCTGAAAAGGCAACATGGTTATAACCACATTAAAATGTCTAGCTGCAGCTTGGTAATTTAAAAACAAAGCAGGACAGACAAAACCACAAAGAACAGTTTGCAGTCTGCAGTGCGAACATTTAACATAAGAAAGCAATTTAATGGTCCACACATGTCACCCTCAAGAAGAAGAAGGAAGAAAAAAGATACAGAGAGAGGGCAAGTTCAATGAGAAGCCTAATGCAGTCTGGTGGGACACACCAGGTTATTGAATGCTTTTCTAAATTATTAACTTTTATTATATATATTAACCTTGAGGAAGAGGCCAAGGAAGTGGTGTCAGTGCGGGTTAAGAATTAACACCACCAAGGTGAACAGTTAAAAAAAAACATAATTCTTGCATACAGCACAATCTCTTCCATTTCTCTTTCTTTTATTGTGCTCTGGTAAGTGTGGAAAACAAAATCAACAGTAATAACGTAATAATATGCCTAATTGCATCCTCACTTGCAATTATGGTGATTATGAAGTCCTCTTTGATATGCTGTTCTGCTCTACTATCGATATGAGCCATATGTGAACATGGGACAATTATGCTAATCATTCCACATGCAAGCATGTAAGTGAAATAAAGTTCACCACCCTGAGTAGGAAAGGCCAGTGAAGAATGGACCATATGTTGAAACTTGGTCCATTAGAAAATAAAAATTAGACTAAGGCCAGTCGACAGTGTAGGTCTCTAAAGAAGGAAATGTCTCGGTGAGTCACCATTCACCGGCCGTTTTATGCTAATTACCATAAAAAATGTAGGTAAGATATCACAGAGAAAAAATTATGTTGACACATTCCAAAATACTTTACATTATAGGTCTCATAATTAGACTTGGCCCAACTTTTATGGCCCATTTTGGCCCCTGGTAATGGCTCTGTGCTTGGACCCAAACAGACCAATAAAGCACAGCCTTGCATTGTACACAGGGCATTATTAAAAAGAAGCAGACACAATTAGAAGTCATCAAATCCATCTTAAACTGGGCAACATAGTTTCTTTAGTTAGAGTCTGGTACAAAAAAAAGACCTGCCTTCTCTAATGCGCGTTTTATTTAATATGCTTATTACATGGGTGGCCGCTTTAATGATCATTCTCATGGCCACAGCTATAAAGTAGCAAAACTGGGAGTCTAAGCTAACATGAATCCACCAAACAAACACAGCACAACACTTTCATAGCATCAAGAACACTCCCTCCATTAGAACCCCACAGCATGTGTAGAGCTGCTGAGCATTGATTAAAAGTGACTCCTTGCTGCTCAGAGTTTCAGCTTTTGTTTTAGCCTTTGCACCCCACCTGAATGCCTTTGCTGCAGGTTGGTCATTTCATTTAAAGAGAAATGTGTGAAGTACATACTCCTCTTACTTTTTCCTCTTGCCTGTGTTGATAGTTCAGCTGTGTGATGAGAATTCTGGCATAAAAAACCTAACCTCTATTTCACGGTAGTTAAACCATTTTCCTTTAACTTTGTTACACTTGCCACAATTTGAGGGTAGAAGCACAAACAATGATTTACCAAATCAAAAAATTAATTCTTTTTGCCAGCTGTCATTGTTGGAAGGTTGTTTAAGTACAGAAAACAAAACAACCTTTAATGCCTTTGTCCAAGTCATTCCATGATTCTCTAAGGATTAAGTAGTAATACATGTACACATAGTTCCAAAGTATAAAATGCAACAGATGTGCTAAAGAGACTAAAGCTAAAGTTTAAACTCTTACCCCTAGCCTGTCTTTTATCTAATCTTTTACACAGTGTTGGGCAAGCTACTTAGGCAAGGTAGCGAGTTAAGCTACAAGTTATTCTACATTAAATGAAGCTTCACTAGACTGAAGCTACCCACCAGAGTAATGTATCAAGCTAAGCTTGAAAAAATGACAAAAGTAGCTTAACTACATCAAAGTCTCTTTTTTTAACATTGAACCTCCTCCATTCCAAGTCTTTCCTATCTAGTTATCAATAAACTGTGAGAAGCAGATCAGATCAGTTAAAATTTTTATCAAACTCTTCTCTAGAAAAAAAAAAAACAAACTCAAATCTTACTTTACTATTCAAGCATAAATGGATACTTGATTCTAAGATCGTTGGAAAAGGATGAACGTTACAGCCACAACAATATCAATATGCAAGTCAAATTAGTCATTGTAAATTGGTCTTTAGTTTTAATAAAATCTTTGATATACCTCACTGCTTTTTGTTTTGATTAGTTTAAAGTGGCTAAGGTTATCAGTTTTTAATTCTTGGATTATGTAGTCTTCTTATGGTCTGTTTAGTAGAATATTTATTAGCCCCATTTTGTTGTATTGTCATCTACCCAAATATTATCCAATTAAATTGACATTTTATAAATAAAAAAAAACACATGTACGTGCAAGTTTATGCACCAAAACACTCACTCACACAACATTATTGTTTTGCTTCCATAACATGTTGTTAGCTAGTACTATGTTAGCTGTTGATGTTTGCTGATTGAGTTGTAGTGACTCGCTTAGCTGACTTCTGCAAATACCTGAACAAACATGAAAATACCTGTTAAAAAGGGTAACAGTTTTTTTTTAATGCGTTCAAGTGTGGTGGGGACTGCTCAGTCCTACATAGCAGAAATCAATCAAATAAATAAACACATAGCGTAGCATAGGGGAGCAAGCAGATATAGGCCAGATCAGTTTTATACTTGCACCTCAAAAACAAAGGATAAAGGGGTTAAGGAAGCCATCTTTATTAAAAGAGAAAAACGACTAAACACAGAACTCACCAATTTGCATCCGACTTGCAATACGCTTAGGAAGATTGCTTAAAAGCATCAGTGCTCTAACTACAGTTTGGTTGAGTTCAAGCTGCCAGTTTTAAAAAAGACTCCTTGATAGGTGTTGAAAGTCCAGTTGCCTCAAATTGAAAGGGTTTTTTTGTTGTCACAACCTTGATGACAAAGAACTTGCACGGACCAGATATAAACCTTCTATATAGATAAACTGCATCAAAACACAATGAATGGATCGGTTTAGCTGGATTTTTCATTGAGCCATAACATTGACATTTTCCAAACAAAGCCTTTCGATTTGGTAATTTGCAGTTACCTTTACTATACTACTAGCGACTCTTTTATTTTCAGATCCTAGACAACAGCGGGACCAGAATCTTGAATTCTTAGGCATGGATTTTTAAGTTACACCTAGACCTCTCTTAAAAAAAAGATTTGTCATTAAGTCACATAAATAAGTCAGTCTCTAGGTTGTCTGACTTATTGAATCAGGAAAACACATCAAGAATGCCTGAGCATTTAGTCCAAGAAGATATGTGGGACCTTTTAGTTGATCCATCTCTGATATATCGTTTCATATTGATTTTTAAAGAAAATGTGATGATTAAATTGTATTTTTTTAGGGATCTTTTTGCAAATACACTTCAGAAAGGACAAAGATTTAACCAACAATGAGATCACAGAAGACCATGATGATTATTTTCAGTTTACCTAGATTTTTAATTCTTTAGTATCAGATGCTTGAATTATTATTTTGAAATTTAAGTTATTTATATGAAGACAACAAATTTCTTCTTTGGGTACTTATACTAAGAGATCAAATGTATATCATATGTTTCCCAGATTAATTAAATGGCTTTTATGCCACCTAATCTGATGCAGAACAAATAGTTTTCAGCGTTGGATACCAGTGCCAGACTAAGGCAAGATGTGAACTAGCTTTGTGATACTGAATTAATTTGGATTTAATTTCAATTTTGTGAGGCTAAAAATGTACAAATATAACCTATCTTTATTAAGTTTCATTAGAACTCTTACAATAGCAAGGAATAAGTATAACAATAAAACCCTATGAAAATAATCTGACTTATGAACTGATAAAGTAAAAGTAGTAAAAGTTAAAATATACCTTAGGAAGTTAAAAGAATAAATTATGTTTCATGAAAAGAAATTCACTTCCAAGATCTAATTTAACGAACATTGAATTAATCCGAAGTTGAAATTTAAAGTTGTTATATGTCCTGCAGGCTTTTTTGAAAAAGCTGTGTAAGATGTTAATAGTTGTTTGCAGGAAGGGTCTCCTATGGTGGTCTGTCTTGCAGCAGATCTGGAAAAGCTTCTGACTTAAGACATTCTGTTTGGGTTTACTGAAGACTAATTTAGTGTAAGATCATCCAAAGTCCAAGAAGAGTTCCCATAAGAGAGACAACTTTCTTCTTTATCTTGCTAAGCGTCTTTAACTTATTTAAGTTAGGTTAGATGCTGCTACCTGAACAGATGATAGCAGAAGAGACCATAAACCAAAGAAACCCAGGCTGCATTTTTCTTTGTCTTCTCAACCTAAAACCCCTCTATCTGCTAATGTGTTTCTTTCTTTACCATAAACGTGAAGTTTTTAAAGGATGTTTCACTACATCATTACCATTAGACTGGGCTGTATGTGCATACAGAAAGAAGGGAATATTTCAATTATATATTATTTAATCTTTAATGTATTCAATCAGTTTTTTTGGCAGCTCCCCTTCTCACTTCTCTCCCCCACTGCAAGTAAATAAATGGAAAAATATTCACTGCCCAAGGCTACTGCTGAACTTCTCACTCTCTGCATCCAATTTGAAGCATAGTTGCTGTGATGTCAACGGATCATCCAAACAGGGAGGAAGAGGAAAGGAGAGGAAAGCAACCAGAGAGAGAGAAGCTGGCAACCTTCAGCCCTCAAAGGTCATGCTTCTTAACCCTGCCACTAAAAAAAAACAACAATACCACTACGAATGTTTTAGTCAGAGGTCATTAATGCAGAAGAGCATCTGTTTCAAAAAGAATACAAATGAGGTGCTGTCTTCTCAGCACCTTTCCCAGTTCAATTCCAATATGCCCCTGGGCATAAGATTCTGGTGCTGAGTGGGAAAATGGGCCCCTGAAGCTGGACTGCCCAAAACTTTGTCAGACCATCTCTTTAGAATGTCTGGTTGCATATTTATAGACTCTAGTCTGGTCAAACATCTGGCCCCTCAATTCTTGAACCACTGAGCACTGTTGGAACTCAAGCACATAGGATCAGCATTGTAGTGATTGTAAAACAGCAGTTAATAACAGTACTAATGCATGCAGGAAGATAGGTGTACAGTCAGATAAATGTGCCAAGATGACTGTAGAAAAATGTGTGCTAAAGGTATGTAAATAATCCAAAATTTTTTTAGCTTTTTATAGCACTAGTGGCTTGTTTTTCTGACAGTAAGCTAACAGGAAAGGGGGTATGAGAGAGAGGGAGAGACATGTGGGAAAGGACCACAAGCCGGATTCGAACCTAGGTCGCCCGCGTCGAGGACTAAGGCCTCCGTACATGGGTCGCGCGCACTAACCAATGCGCCACCTGCGCCTCACCCCATAATACAACATTTTAATGTAGTAGAACAATATCTTACTAAAAAGACTTTAGTTTGTTCAAACTTTTCAGTGAGAATATAATGTATTATTATAAAAAACAGACAGTCATTGGTCATTCCTATTCTAATTAAATTAAAGTTTCAAGCAGTTTGAGTTTCAACTTCACTTTCAGTGATACCAGAAAGCTTTTTCTGTCCTACCATCACAAATGTAAACTAACGGACATTAGCTTAAATCTGCTTGAAGCTTTCTTAAAGCTGTCTGATTTAATTATATTGTTTAAAGATTTAAGCCAATTGTATAAACCCTTTATGTCGGATGATTTAAACAAAGGAGAAATATGTGAAAAAGCACCTCATGTCTACTGCTAAGTAGTGCTGAGTGTCTGTGAGGTGTATTTTTCTCTAGTTTTTGCATGGCATCATAAACTGTTTAAATAATAAACCCAGAAGACTCTACCATAAATGGGTGTCATTTTATGTCATAAATGGGTTTTCTATTAAAAAATTAACAAATAAAAACTGAAAGTTTATCAGACTAAAAAGAAACCATCAGCCATGATATTTCAGTTCCCTCAATGCTATAGAAAACCTGTGGCGTGAGGTAACAGTCAAAGTAAGTAAACTAAGTAAAATTTATTTATAAAACACCTTTCACACATACAACTTCACAAAGTGCTTTAAAAGGAAACTTGGATAGGATAGAACATAGGACTTAGTACTGTCCAAAGGTGAAAACATATCAGTGCAAAGATGGTATTGATTATGATATAAACCCTCCACCACTCTAATATCTACACCATCTTGACCAGTAAAAATAATTAGCAAATGTGGGCAGCAGGTCAATGAAAGATTAACCAGCATACTTTGAAAATTAGTTGAATGCAAAATTTGAATATTGCATAGGACCAAATATAGTATCAAAAATGTCATTTGTAAATGCGACACTTCATATAATTGTATACCTATAATGATTGAAAAAGAGGTAGTATAAAGTGAAAGTATTTTATAACATGTTTTCTGTTCCTCACTGAATAAATAAATCTTCTCATATTAAGACTGACTGGTTTTTACAAAGAGTTTAGAGAAACACTAATTAACTTCAGTAAGGCCAAAATGATATTTTAAGGTTTTTAAAAAGCTACAAAATAATATGGCCAACAGTTACAGTAACTGCATTTGTAGAACATATTGTATGTGTTTTAAGACTAGAATAAAATTTGCCTACATACTGTAATAAAGTCAGATGGAGTCTACTGAAATGTTTAAATCTTTATAAAGTTTTCCATCGAAAAAATGTCCTGATTTGGCCAAATTTCTAAAAAATGCAGATGTGGTTATTTAGTAGCTATACGATATTCACAAATTGAATAGTTTTACAAGAGTAACTCTATATCTAACAGCCTTGAAAAACAATGTGCAAGTTGAATGCTCCAGCTGGCAGAAACAAATCCAATACAGAACCAAGAATGGCGGCAATAAAGAAAAGAGGGAGCGTATTTTCTACATAAATATCTCCTGCACAAAAGTGAGTAGAAGAACTGATTCGGTTTAAATAAGGCAACAGTGCTGTTCACTCTCCTATTTACCTGTGTTGGAGCCTGTGATCACATGAGAAAAAGAAAAAAGGCCGCAGGGAGGCAGACCAGGGAATAGTGTTGTCGCAGCGATTGTGATGATGATGGAGCGTCTACAAATATGACTCCAAACAGGGTTATTTTGATGTACCGGCTATAGGCAAAGGCTAGCCCGTTAACTCCTGACCTTTTCAGCATGACCTGTGGGGGGAGGAGGTCTATCTGCCAGGGGAGGACGTAGAGAAAGAGAGAAACAGAGAGTGGGGCTGTGCAGTGTCACACCCATTATGACCTGCTAAAAAACTTGGACTGCTCTTTGGCGAGGAGCCATCCATCATCGGGGCCTCTCTAATCAGCATGTTTGTCACTGTAACTAAACAGTGGGCTGAGCCACATCGGCTCGCTATTGGCCCTGACAGGGAGAAATAAATCTGCTGCCGGCCAATGGGCTGCAGGCAGCCGAGCGTGACAGGAAAGGTGACAGACTCTTGAGGTCTCAACTAGTGCAAGATTAAGGGGAACTAGCCCAGACTCTGGGGTGGAGGAAACATTTGAACAGTTTTACTGGTCTTTAGCCAGGGGCTGAGGGTGGGGTTGATGTGATGCGGGTGTTGAAAGTGAGAATGCCTTTGTCTTCAGTCTTGTTAAAGACAGGTCTATTTGTTCAGTTAGGAGAAACTTGCGTTACCTTTGTAAAAGCTAACAGATAGGTGTTCTGTTTGTTTTTTTTCTTTCTACAAGTGGCAGTCTTTTTTTAGTAGTCATGCTGGATTAATTCCAACACTTTCCTTAAGGAAGTTTTTTTCTCTATCAACAGGTTTATCTGAATTATAATAGATGCATATGATGCCAGTTTCATAACAAGTACATTTGAACTTGCATTCTTTTAAAAGCTAAATGTTTTAGAAAATATTAGTGTAAATTTATAAATATGTTACAGAAAACAAGATTCTTCATGGAACAAGTGAAATTTAAACAAAGTGTAGATCCCTGCAATGACAAATCTTTTTTGTAACAAGCTTGCTGTTGTTTTGTTATAAAACGACTGGCCCCGTTGCTTACAACTCAGCAGGCGGGCTGTAAACAGAAGCTGAAAGCTGTGGTTGCTTTACCACTTGGAAAAGGAACCCTTTTTCCACAACAGCTAGTGGCGTAAAAACAGGGAAAACAAAGTTTTCATGACGAGGAAATGACGTCTGTTACCAGTAGCTTGGGGAGTAGAGAATTTTTGGAAAATCTCAGGAAATCACAACTGGCACTATTATTTTGAAAGTTTGATGTCAGACATCATAACCCAGAATATATTCCTCGCTTTCTCCTCAGGTCTTTAGCAGACTTGGCTAATATCTAAGTTCACTGGATTGCATGGATCTTGGATGCCTTTCAAAGACACAATTTACGAGAACTGCTCTTTATGCTGGTGGATAACAGTAATAAACATAAGTCTCTCTCCTATTTCCTTATACTTCATTTCTGACTTGATTTCTGCTGTTTGAGAAAATTAGTAGTTCAGGCACTGATTTTTTGGATATTGACAAAATGGATCCAGAATGTCATGGTCAAGGGGCATCATTAGCACCTTAATTAAGAAAACAGTTTTTTGCTCGTTTTTCCATATCCTACTTCAAACACCTTGTTTCAAGTCAAACTCAAAGCAGATTGTTCTCTATTGCACAGACAAGATTTACAAAACTTTATTCAATTTCAGGACTCAGCAAAAAGGTTCATTTATTACAGATAGAAACTATGAATCAGTTCCAAGATAAGGGATCTAGTGATGGACTCAGACCAGAACCCTTTAGAAGCACATAGAGATCATTACAAGGCACCTGCAGAACATTTTGAGGATTAAAGGATCACTGTCACTGTGGGATCTAGAAAAACTCCTCTCTGTGTGTTCTTTTTAAAGACAAATTTATTTGTACAATGGTTCCTTCACCGATCCTAGAAAAATCAACCAGTCAGCCTTATACTTACTCAGATAACATAGTTGTTAAAGGGAGTTTTTTTCTCCTCTCTACTGTTGTTACATGTATGCTTGGTGTGAGGGATTGTGGTCGAGTCAATGAGTCAATGCAATCAGCTGGTTTTCCTTAGTCACAAAAGTTTGAACCAATCTAAGTGTATGATCTGATTGAAATGTCTCTATAAAGTACCTTGAGATGACATGTGTTGTGAATTGGCGCTATATAAATAAAATGAATTCAATTAAAATTGAATTTAAAATACTTCTGTAGATTTATAAAACATTGAATGCCTTAGCTCCATTTAAAATATGTTGTCTCAACCTTCCAGACCAGTCCTTTCCTCTGGCTTAAGTCTCTGCATTCCCAGAACCAGAACCAAATATAGAGAAGGTTCATTCAGAGGTCTATTTAGAGGTATTCAGAGGTTTTGCTACACCAATCTGCTACAAACTTTTGAAAACTGCAGACAATGCTGAAAGCCTGAGTTCTTTTAAGCAAAGGTTAAAAACCATTTTTTTCGAGTTACTCTATACTAATCTATTTAAACTATTAACAAAAACAACATGAGTCAGTTTTACTTGTTGGCCAACCCGTGGAAACAGTGACATTTTTTAAAATAAGCTCATTTTAGAACTGCTATCTCAGCTTGGCTAAAATACTACCTGTACATTTAAGAAAGGCTCACAAAGACTTCATATATTAACAAAATACTGGTCTTAGAGGCAGAAAGCAAACTTAGGAGTTTGTGTACAAAGCAATTGTTGAGAATGTTTGAACCTTTCATCTTACTGCATGGAATAGTTATATACAAAAACAAACTCCTGAGAATTCAATAGTCAATAAAATAGTGGGAAGATACAAAAAGACAAGAAAAATTACAAAGAATATTTTAGCAGGTAGTTGTCATCCAATGTTTTTTGCTAATTTGGCCCTGTGAGCTCAGTAGGGTTTTACAGGGTCCCTCTGGCAACTGAAAACATAAAAACCATGACATCTAATCATGGTATTTCCAGTATGCACAACCTGCTTGATATTATCAGTGTATTTTAATGTTATTTTTGTCTGGAGAAAACCCTTTTTTTTTACTTTTTTGGTGAAGTATTAACCTTTATTTTATTTTATCACCAGTTTTAATATGTGGTATAGCTTTTTTACATTTGCTTAATATTGCAATTCACTCGCTTTTTTTTTGTTTTTGTTTTATAATATAAAGCTCACTGACTTGTCTTGTTGCTGAAATGTTCTTTATAAAATAAACTAGCCATGCCTTACCTCCTAATATGTGTGTTTAATGCTTTTGAGAGAAATATGAAAAGCAAAACTATTTGTTCTGTCATCTTTCAAATTCTTGAAGTAGAGCCAAAGCATAACTCCTTTAAATATTTCAGATACGCATGTGTTGTAAATAACTATTATGGTATATATGTGCATGCTTGTTAATAATAGAGACTACAAGGAGGTAGGGTTGCAGAAAAGGGGCTTCCCCAAGATGTTGCTCATGCAACGATGTCTGCCTAAGGTTTAAGCTAAAAGAGAAAGTACAACTTGGTTTTTCAATTTAAGAGCACTTTATCTATTTTATTACTATTCACAGGGGGTATCTCTGGGTTTTGTGAGTTTTAAAGGTCTCTATATTTCTCTGTGTATAAGGAAGCTGCTTCAATATTGGCCTGTTGTGTCGACTGAGTGGACTAAAGGAGGCTCACTGTTAACTACACTTGGTTACAAAGGCAGAGAGCAAACCTCCACCTCTACTGTTTACACAAAAGCATTATGAGTACGGTTTTTGATGCATTAGTTGAGCTTTTTCCTTTAATTTTAATTCTGGTTTCAAACAATCAAACGATGTAAGATGCGAAAAAATATATATATTTTTATAATCCACATATGTAATTATGTTTGTATTTTATAAAGTCTGATGACTTTTGTATACATCCTTCAACCTCTTTGAAGGTTGAACTTACCTGTTTGCATATTAAACTGCAATGTGGAAAAAATATAAGGGGAAGAGCAGAAGGAGCAATGAGGCTTAGAGAAAAAAAATAATTTTATTTTTGTGTAAACACCTGAATTTGAGGACAGAAATGTGGATTATTATATGATCATGTCTGGACCACTTGCCTGCATAAAATTTTAGTGCAATTACTTACAGATTAAATAGGAAGCAATCAATGATTGCTCCCTATCTGGGACTCTAGAAAACAATACAGTTATACAAAATTAAAAGGATTTATAGAATATATTCTACCAAAATGTAAACTTGTGTTTAGGAAATTTTACTTATTGCACTAAAATATGTAGAAATTTGTTTGCTTGAAACCAGTATTTATTATCAGTATTTATGTTTTTTATTATATCATAAATCATATATTTGTATTTCATTTTCTATATAATTTTCTTAATTATTCTTTTGTAGTTTTATTTTTCTTCTAATTATTATTAAAGTAAACGTTATTAGCATTTTTTCCCATTATCTTTTTAAATAGCCCACCTACTTCTTAACTCCAGAAGTAATCATTTTAAATTAGCATGACTTCATTTTTGAATAAATTATTTATGAAGAACCATTTACATAGAAAGAAACAAAAAACACACAGAGTAACTAAGGCAATATATAATAAAGTTTTTTTAACCACTATGTAAATACTACAACTTATAATCCATTAGCTGTAATTGACACTAAAAAGCTGCTTCATAGCTTTCTTTAAGACAAGATTTATGAAAGATAGAGTTATAAAACCACAAACAGTTTTTTTAAACAGTTTGAGATTCTTAAAATCATCCCATTTTTTTTACAACTCAAAGATTTTTTTTTAAAAGGCATTAAAATCTTGACTTGTTCCAATCTTATAAACGCTGCATTATGTACTGTTTTATTTAATGGCTGATTCATTACAAATATCACTGATCAGAGAGAGAGTCAATATCCTTTCCAACATCCTCTACAGTACATTGGTATACAGGCACAGATTCTTAGCCTAAATTATAACCTTAGTTTTATTGTGCCAGCAGGAACAGCAAATAGGAAACATGTTCATTCTTAACAACACTGGTAGTATCCTTGGGTCACATTTCAACCCCCGCCTGGTGGCCTCCTCCCGGTCGTGGCTGGGTGCGGAAAAGGGGGAGCACATACATATACTCATTTCTGCCAAGTAAAATGACACTCTATCAAATCAAGGATTTCCATATGTGGAGCGGCCGTTAGTGCAGTTATGTAGGGAGTATGGCAGTGTACCAAGAGATGGGCCGTGCTCTCTTGTGCAGCCGTGTTTTGTGATCTGTGGAGCCTCCTACCGAGAGGAATAAGAACCTGCACCTCATTGCATTCTGTGGTTTGTTAATAAATAATGCTTTCTCTGTTCTAAATCTTGACATACATGTTAATAAATTCAGTGTCTTGCAAAAGTATTCATATTCCTGAGTTTTCTCTTTCTTTTTGTCGCATTACAATCAACAATTTCAAAGATTTTAATACCATTTTATTGAAAAGACCAACACAATTAAGGACATAAATTTAAAGTGGAAGGAAATGTTAAGAGTGCTAAATAGTCTTAGTTTTTTTAACAAATAAAAATCTAAAAAATGTAGCATCATACCATTACTTTTAGCTACAGTTAAAGGGACCTAGTCGTGTACGTACAATGACCTTACAAGTTTCTATGCCAGTAGTTCACTGTGGTTAGATAAATGTCTCCTGTGGCTTGTTATACTTTATTTCTCCGTTTTGAACTTCTGCTCTTTTAAACCAAATAGAGTAAAACATTTCATTTTTGCACTATTTGTTAAAAAACAAACTGCTATGTCTATATTCACTATGACAAATCCATATGACCGACTGACTTTTATTATGTCTATGGGAGAAACAATGATGCCAAAGAGGAAAAATACAAGCTTAAGTGTGAAAAAGTGCCAAAAGAAGTAGTGCATCTTTCATTTCATGGCAGAGATACCAAAATATCAATTTAGTTTATGTGGTATGTTGAAAACTTTTTTCTGTTGCTGTTTTTTAGTCATCATTTTTTTTTGTGGGTCACAACTTTTGAAGTCCAAAAGAAAACCTTTTGATTGCGCCCCGATTGGAAGTTGTGACGTCATCTGCAAACCATCTATCTATTCTTATCTACTCTTATCTCAGAAGCCTACATGTTAATTTTGGTCCAAAGTGGGAGACGGGATCTTGCATCCTGAACTGCACTCACCTCTTCCTCAGTTAATGCATCATCCTCTGAACTCTCAACCTCAACATCAACGTCAATCTCTCTCTCTCCATCCTGATGCAAAAAAAAAAAAAAACAGGGCCCTGACGTTTTTTCTTTAAATACAGTCGCTCATCCTTCTCTCAGTACTTTGCATATTGTCATAATGAGCATTTTCTCTGTATAATCATAACCTGGACAACTCAAACTTTTGCGCCTGTTTTTCTACTTATTTTAGAGACACAAATCCAGTGTGCACCTGGTTGGTATATCAGCTTTGTGTTCACTATCAGGTTTGTATGTGTTTTAAGATATGTAAGCCTGTTGTAGATTAGGGCCTAAGATTAAGTTTGTCCAGACACAAAAATGGTGAGAGACATATGGCTCATGAGTAAGAGAGACAGCCTCACTTTCAGAAGTTAATGACTTCTACTTCACCATTAGATGAGGGAGCTCAGGCCATAAATCTCAAGACCTCACTGGACTTGTCTTGAGGCAAACTTAGATAATTGAGCAGTGGTCGGCATCACTGGCCTTGCTAATGTGCAGATGTAATGCGTATCAGAAAGTCCTATTTTGTCAGCTGCTGTAGATTCACACAAAAAGTCAACAAAACTTCTTAAAAGAAAATAAAAATGCTTCAAAATGTTTTAGGATGGAAAACTTTTATTTCTCAGTTAGTGAATCTCCTACTCTTAACAGAAATTTAATTAGCCAGACTGCCACCATGTGGGTCAGTGGCTCAGGCAGTGGCCTTTTCCTGAAAGCTCTACTTTGCCAAGCTTGTCTTTACATACATAAATTAGACCAGGAGTGCTTGGTTAAAACATGTCAGGGGCTAAACGAAGATTGAGTGATGAAGTCGAACAGAGCAGACCGAGGACCTGGAGGAATGGAGAAACTCTTGTCCTTCACTGCTTCTATTCTGACCCCCACTCTCCCCCTGCTTCTCCCATCAAAAAAGGAGAAGCAGGGGATGTCAAGTTCTCTGGTACACGAGTTGGCACAAGTTAGAGCTCAGGAAGTCTAGGAGACGTTTCTGCCTGAATGAAACCTAATACCAGCAACACGGCCGGTTATTCTTTTCGTCAAAAACAGTTTATTTTCCAGCGAATTTCAACTTAAAACTGGTCTTCAAAATTATCCAGATTTGTTTAAAAAAAACGAAATGAGGATTGGCTCAACTGAAAAAAAAAGAAAATTGTACATGTCTATGTAGATAATATATATCTTACACTATAATGACTAGGTGGAATATTTATCAGTTCGGTCTAAAAAAATAGCATAAAGGAAACTTGGTCTAAAAGACACCATTACTGCATAAACTTAGTTTAGTGAACATTATTGATGTGAATATGTCATCAATAATACATTTTAGTAAAAAAAAATGAAAATTTAATATAAATTAAATCCTAAATCTATTTTTAACAAGAAAATATATGACATTATTTCAAGTTGCATTTTATTGAACATTTATTGAACATAAACACAAATTCCATCCACCCCTCCATTTTCTCCTGCTTATTCCATCAGGGTCACGGTGGGGCCGGTGTATATATCTCCAGCACACTATGGGCAAAATGCAGGATACATCCTGGATAGGTTACCAGTCTGTCACAGATCAACAAAGAGACACACAAAGATGTATGACCATGCACACACACACTCACACTTAAGGACAATTTAGAGATGCTAATTAACCCTAATGGTTAATTTTTTTGGACGACTTAATCTTATAGCCAATTCAAAGAAGTACAACATAAAAAAGTCTATACTTTTGCCTTCACAATATTCAGAAATTTGTTGCGTGAAACCAGTCACAAAATGTACAATCCCAGAAATTAGCTCCAGACTTGATCCAGGCATTTTTGCACATTCAGCATACTGAGCCCCTAGAAAACATAAATCTCTATATGTTCTGTTGTAGCATATTGTTGTTCCAGTTCTCTAAACATGCTGAGGAAGAACCAACCATGTCAATGTACGTACATTTTTTTATGTTTATAGTTTACCACCAACATTTATAAGAAAAATTTAGAGATTTAACTTCAACAGCTTTGTGTTTATTTATTATTTTCTTTAAATAAAGTTTAAAAACTATGTTGACGTTTTATTCCTTACCATCAGTTTTAATCCTCTGCAGTTTTCTTTTCTAACACACATTGCATTTTATATTGCCCACATTTCCAAAAATGCTCCTCTTGTTTAGATATTTTAATTGTTTTATTAAAGAACCACTAAGGAAATGTCAGTGTTGGTCACTTATGACTGTCCCCAGTGGACAAAAAAATTTATTCTTTTGTCTGAAGGGAGACTGCTTTTCCCATGAACACCAGCGTGGTAAAGACCATATGGTAGTAAAATCCTGATCTCCAACATTCAAGTGCAGTTGGATTAATTATATCTGTTTCCTGTAGTTGTTTGAAAGATGAATAGCGATGATTTAAGGAATCTAATTGTGTCAAAACAATGTCATATAATGATGTTGAAAATAAGAAATGCTTAATTTTGGTTTGTTTTGTTCTGTATTACTGCACACCGGCTTGGTGTTGCTTAAACAAGAAAATATTTAACTGAAAGTTTTCATTTTAGATTTCAATCTTTAGATGGAGTTAGTTTTCAGCCTTATGATGTCAATGCATTTAAGACTTGGAAAAAAGGTTTTGTGATTTTTGCCAGTTGAACTATTGTTGCATAGTGAAAAACCCATAGTAATAATGACTAACTAAGTTTTAAGGTAAATAAAAAAAAATCTGCTTTTGGATATGTAGTTTTGGTAATAAGAGAGGTAAAATCACAATGTTCTTTAAATCCACACTGCATAACTTTTTAATCAAATTACTGGCTTAATTTGATCTAATGAAATCATTCTTCAGGTCTATAAACAGTACTTGGTCTGTATCGATGTTCCATGCGGGCTGCTCTCTCAAAATTTGCCGATGTTGAGAGGGTCAGATCCATCCCTGAATAAATTATGTGACCTTTAGCACCGCTTTACAGCACTCTGAGCTTCCTTTTAATATAAGAGCTAATTTAGCTAAAAGTTGTTGTTTGGCAACAAATCAGATATGACACTTAACTTAATCAGACATAGTTTTGGTTTTCTGACGTAGCATTTAATCTAGAGGGGTGAATGTGGTGTTGTATTTATAAATTACTCCCCAATCAGCTGGTCAAAGTGGTCTGCTATCAAATTCCAAAAATCAGAGCAAGACTGTTTTATTTGTATTGCAGTTGCTTTCAGGGGTCTTGTGTCCCTAGTGGCTAAAGTTGACACATTGTTGCTTTAATACAATCTGTGTTTAGGCAAGTACCTCATCAAAACCTTGAATAATGTGAAATATACACATGAAGAAAATGTCAAAGCTGCAGGTTATCTGTGTGCCTTTGGTATAGTTCTGTCACTAAGCATATGAAAAAAAAACAAAGAAAAAAACAAAATAAGAAATCAGTAAGAATTGATGTCCTTACCATGAAATGATGTTTTTAAAGATAAAATCATCAGAAGTCCTTACATGTTCTTGAACATAAGGTGAAATCAACAGGAGTATAGTGAAATTTAAAGCAAGGCATGACACATAGGCCTAAATAACGACATAGGTCCTTAAAAAGTGCATGGTGTCTGCCTGCACACACAAATATACTTATAGATATTTAAATATCTT
Organism: Jordanella pulchra; assembly: GCA_034780135.1. NCBI lineage: Eukaryota > Metazoa > Chordata > Actinopteri > Cyprinodontiformes > Cyprinodontidae > Jordanella > Jordanella pulchra. Next base: position 5,371 of record JAUZNJ010041819.1, on the reverse strand, counting down.
AAGTTTTTGTATTAAAAATCTTTAATTTGCTCCCAAACTGAGTGATTAAACAATTAAGATGAGTGAAGGTCTCTCCTTGTTACTTGATTGAAAAACATTTTTCAATTCAAAGTTCTGAAAAGTGGGAGCTCAACCTATAAATAAAATCATGCACAACAGTCTCTCTTTGTCTGTGTTTTTGGCAGCTGCATCCTAAGTAAACAACAGCAGCATTTTGCATAGTGACTCTCTGAAATTCAGCTATGCACATCATCCAAAGTTTTATTGTCAGCCTTTCAAAGAGTTTTGTTGAGTGTACAAATCTTTTATGTTTTATCTCTCCAATATGGATGCTCTTTTGGGCTCTGATGGTTAAGGTATCCCTTGCAACAGGAGTGCTGTGTAAGGAGGAGCTCAAACACTGGTTAGTAACTTCTACGTTTAAATGCATGAATTGCAGCCATCCATCTTAATTGGTAAAATTTGTTAACTGATAATTAACTAGAACTACAGTTAAATAAGGTAAGAGCTGAACTGATATTAGAAGGTTCAATCAAACCATGCTAATACTATCTTCACTGCAGCAAAACATTGTCAGCAGAAGCAGCAAATTAATATATTGAATGATATAACCAGTGACAGTGGTCGCCAGTTAGATGCCCCGAGGACAGATGCTTTGTGGTGCTCCCCAACCAACACTGCTAAGGACCCTCAATAAACAGCTATAATTAGGCACATCACATAATAATCTATCACAATCAATCACACTTAGGCCTGGCAATCAAATATAATGGTTAATGACAATTAATCTCATTAATGTCCATAGCTAACTTATCATTAAATACAAATGAACACAGATCTTTTTAGGCTATTCTTAATTTACCTAAACAAAATATATTTCTTGTATAAAATATTCATTTTATATGGGATGGGCTAATATAGTTATCTCAGGCATTTTTTTTTCCTTTTATTTTTTTTGAAGGAATACCAAACATGACAATCAGAAATTGGACTCATAGACTATAGATACTATAGAGGGCTGCTATTTTTCTTCCTCTCTTCATATGTTGTATTTGTTTCATTCAAAGCATTAAAATTGTAAAAAAGGTCTGACTTTACAGAGTAAACTAACCGATATGGCAATGTCACGTTTTGTTTTCTTTAGGAAGAATTATTAGGAGGAGCTTATCAAACCCAAACATCCTTAAACTCTACAGACCAGTTCAATATTATATTATATTAACAAACTTTAAAAGGCTGCATTGTTCTGATACAAAAAAAAAAACAATAATACAGCAAACAGTCCTCAAAGATTATAGATCTGTTACCCTGACATCCCTCAACATGAAGGTCATAGAGAGATTCCTGTTGGTCCACCTAAGCAAACAAGCTATCAGGACTCCCTGCAGTTTACCTACTGCCGCAGGATTGGAGTTGAAGATGCCATAAAAGACCTGCTTCAACAAACCACCCGTCATTTAGACAAGCCAGACAGCACTGTGAGGATCATGTTATTTGATTTCTCCAGTGAACTTTGTCATAATTTAGACTGACTTACTTTTTCAGACATTCCAGAAGACTCATATGGAGGCATCAACAATTGCCTGTATCAAAAATGACCTGACAAATAGATCACATTTTTTTGAAGCTGAAGAGTCAGCTGTCTAACCTTTCCCTCCCTCCTGATCTTCGTACTGTGGACTCTTTCCCTCTTTTCAAATCCAGACTCAAAACCTTCTTGTTCAGTCTTACTCCACCTAAGTCCATATGCATCACTCTAATGTTGTTTTCTTCTGTAGCTTTGTTTTCTGTGGTGCCTCTTATGCTTGTGTTTTTCCTGTTTTTGCTTCCTGTTTTAAATTTTTTTATCCGCCTATACAGATTCCTTGAGTGTTTTGAGAAGGCGCATTCAAATAAAATGTATTATTACTTTTATTATTAACCAAGTTGCCAGCAGCACTGGAGCACCACAGGGGATGGTACTCGCACCATTCCATTTTACTTTGTACACCACTGACTTCCAAGACAAATTCCTTTCATGTGCAGAAACACTCGGAAAACTCTGAGGTCATTGGTTTCATCAAAGATGGACAAGAAGCAGACTACAGAGAGCTGGTGCAGCTTATTTACAGCTTTGTGGCATGGTGTGGAAAAAATATCAAATCCTAAATATGACAAAAAAGGAATATAATTGTACATTTAAGAATAGACAGAAACAACCAAACCTTTTAATATCATTGGAAAAGAAGTGGAGGAGGTGGAGAAGTAAAAATACCTTAGTGGTCACCGAGCATCCTATTCAGAAGACTATAACACTGGGTCTTCAGTCAAACGCTTCTCCAGATCTGATGCGAGACAGACGGCTAAAGAAAAATCCCTCTTGCATACAGTTTTCTACATACACAACTCTCTGAAGAAGTCTAGAAGTTACTATAACAGAACTGAACTGAGTTAAATACTACTGGTCAGAGAAAATCATTTTTAATTTGGACAGATATTACAAAGATCTTTGCATTGTTTCTTCTGCATTTATCATTTTTCATGTTTTTTTTCCTGTTTCAAGAGCTTTAGTAATGAATAACTGCATTTGAAATGTTTCTTTGGTGTATTTGTTTGTCCATAATGGTAAATAACTCAACATTTTATCTGTTTTTTCTCCCTCTCAGCAATTGCTCAGAGCTCGCTGACTATGCAGTCAACCCTTTCCTAAATGAGTGGAGCTGTGTCCCCCAAGAAGTTACAGCATAGATAAGCATAGATTATTAATAAAATAAAGTAAAAGGAAATTCCCTTGTGTAAAATTTGACAGCCCTGGTTACAAGGTATTTTTTTCCAGCACTCAACTAGCCACGTTCCATCATTAACCCATCCTGCTGTGGTGGATGGGTGCGTCATGGGAGAGCTTGGAGAAAGGTAAACCTTGTTCTTGAGCACAGATGTTTGGTTTTATATTTCCTATATTCAGATTTAGAAATTTAAAGTCCAGAAATAAAAAAAACCCTGCCTAGTTTTCCTTCATGCCATTCATTTAACCAAGTGATTAGTCCATTTCTATATTGTAGAGGTAAAAATGCAAATTGTTGGAACTAATCTTTATACAGGCTTTCAACTTTCCTGTCGGGGATTGCGCATGTTTGTTTATACAAGCTACGCATTCATATTTTAAGAATATACTTATCCCAATTCTATAAATATGATTTTATTATAGGCCTGATTTTTGGGTGCCCTGCATGTGATGTCTGTACTAGTCGCAGCACTACCGTTGGATCTAACTTTATGTATTATACAATGCGTATATTTAGAGACAAGTAATATAGCCTTGAAAAAAACTCCTAGATAAGATATGAAACATCTTAAAAAAAAACAAGTGCAAGTCCAGCTGCCTTCCCATTGATCCCTGTTTGGTGGTTGCCATGACCCAAACGACTGAGAATTTACACACAGGCAATATACGTAGCTTTGTGCTTTTCAATTGACACATTTTTAGGCCAAAACAGCTTTGCCTATTTAATTTCCAAACAGAAGCAACATACGGAGTAGTTACAACACAAAAGTTGAGATAGTTTAATGATAGTTACTACAGTAATAATTAATAATTAGTGTAGATCAAGTAATGCTGATGAAATGTTGTATTTTATTTCGGTGTATATATGTATATGGCATTTATTTTGAAATTAAATAAATGGATTCATGTCCAAGGTAAAAAAAAATCCAGATAGGACATCATTTTAATAAATTGCCAAACATTTTGGATAGATGTTATTCAGGTATAATTTCTAAGTATGATTTGACTGTTACTGTTGAAATATCTGAGCTCTGGATCCTGTTTACTTCATAAATGTTGTGAAGCAGTCATTAATTTATAATCATATGAACAAAAACACATATTAAATTAGTATATTAAAGTCAAAAAAATATTTTGGATCAGAATTTTCAACCTAAACATAGAAATTTTATTCATTCATTGTTCTTAGTCCCCTGGACTGACAGGATTTTAAATGTGTAAAATGCATAACAGAAATACTGCATTTATAGAACCATGATTAAAATCATTCCACAATAAAGACAAAAAAATCTTATATTAGCTCTAACAATGGAAGTCTGTGCCTTTAAAAGTTCATGTTCCAGCATTAAGATCAAGTTGGTGAGGCTTGGCGCAGAATGGGTGGGGGATGCAGAGTCTCTGCTCCTCTGTTTAAAAAACCCTGAGGTATTAGGGTGGACTAATCTTTAAAAGGTTAATTTATTCATAGAGATTTTGACAGAGATGTATGGCTCAACCAACATCTCAGGCACCTCTTCCCAGAGGGAGACGACTTGTGCAAAGAACAGAGAGGGGGGAGGAAAGGGAGAGGTGGGGGGGTGGGTGCAAGCAGGCAGAAAGATGGAGTGCAGAGGAAGAGAGACAGAGTGGTGAAGTCAACACGCTATAAACACAAACACATAATTACCTCATAGGGGCTGACAATGACTCTGGCCTTTAACCCAGTAGACTAAGAGCTTCTCTGTGTTCTTTACTCGGAAAGGAGAAAGTAAATTTGGTGCAGATAATTTAAATAAAATGGTTCTGAGAGAGTTTTTATACATTAGACAAAATTTATATTTTAGAAATGTTTTTTTGGTTCTTATTATTAAGATGAAGCTGTTAATCTGTTGATTAATCTGTTGGAAAGTCATCAAAAAACATTAAAGTAAGCTATGACGGTGCACCTAAACAACTGTGAAAGACAACCTTCTCGAACTAAATATAGAGGTCAGCAGCCCTCTGGCCCTGCAACAGTACAATTAAACAAGTTATCAACAATATTTAAATAAAACAACCATGAGCTTAGGCAGGCTTTCTCGCATTACTAATGATTAGCTGATGTACTTATGTGAAATGTTTAGCCAGAGGGGATGGAGTAAAGAGTTTTGGTCAAAACCAGCTGCACAAATGCAAAACCACAGTAAGAGTAGAGTGAAGCATCTAGGTCTAGTTGTTTCTCAAGATCTGAGTTAATACAACTATTCTCTAAATCTCGGCAATACTGTTCAGTTTGCAAAATCCCAAAAAACTCTCTAAAACATTGCTGATATGCCTTGTAAACCTGAAAAAAATAATCAAGAAACAAAAGTCACTATTTATTACAGTATTGTTTTTTATTGGACATAGATCACATAATTTGATGGCAGAGTGTCAAAAATGTCCAAAAAGTATAATTCAAATCAAATTAAAATTGTATATTTAATAAAATGAATACATTCAATACTTTTAAATCTGCGAATTAATAAGTGTGACAAATAAATTCCTGAGTCAAACCTTTCCTGGAAGCAGTGTAAAAGATTTCACTTTTTAATGAATCATTTTAACTGAATAACGAAGTAAATGTAATGAAATAGTCTTCATATAATA
>JAUZNJ010041808.1:0-33811 GCA_034780135.1 Jordanella pulchra | reverse complement strand
GATAGATAGATAGATAGATAGATAGATAGATAGATAGATAGATAGATAGATAGATAGATAGATAGATAGATAGAGGGGCAAATAATGGGGATCTCAAGCAGGAAACTGATATTCCTGAAGATGGGAGCCATTTTAAAACATAATTCTGGACCAAATAGTCAACGAAAAATTTGTTTCTGTTTCACTGTTTAATATTTCCAGATGGATCTTTAAAGTCAGGCATACAGGCAAACACCAGTATATTTTTGTTAGCTTTATATATGGTTTTATAGAACATTTTCAGTTTCACATTACCACACATTCACTGAACAGCAGGGGGTCTTTCACTGTTAATGTCTATACATCTGGAATATCCATGCATCTTACTGAGAACTTATGGCCGAGCAATGTAAGACTCTAGAGGAGATTTAGATGTAGGTATAAAAAGAAAGAGAAGCTCTATGATGACTCATTCAGGCAGCCACGGGTCTATTTTTTAGCAGCAGCTGCAGCTGTGAATATTCAGTCAAATTTCTCAATTTCATCCTTGCACTCACCTATCCACAGAAAAAGAATCAACTTTACACACTTTTCCAAATGTTCTTTTGATAATACATTAAGGTTGATCCACAAGGGCAGAGACTGGGATGAGAAGGTAGAGGGCTCACAAATGTAGACAGTTAGTTTTACTGAGCGGCAAGAGAGAGGGGAAAGGATGAAGGGGTGTGAAGGAATGCAGCTGTTCAAACAGCTCTTTGATTTAGTGGTCACGCTGCCCGGTGTGACTCACTGTGGCTCAACATAGAGGAGATCACTTAGACGTACATCCCTCTGGTCCAGCGATTTTTGGCTCTTTGCCCTTTTTTGTGTGAGGAGGCAAAGGACGAGACTTTTTTGCTGATGATGATCTTTTTTTATTCCTTATTTTAAAATGATGCTAAATGTTAATGAAGGAATAAGTTGAAATCACCTGGAGACAAATATCTAATGAAAAAGATACCTCAGTAAATAACAGTGAAGTAAATCCAATTTTCAGCATTTTTATGACCCCAGTGTCTTGTTTCTTGCAACCATCTGCTCTTGATAGGAAACTTGAATATTAACACACTAGATGGAATGAAAAGAAGGCTATGAAAGTTTCACAGCAGTTTCCTATTTTCTCCGTTAATATGATCTTCAACTGTGCTAAAATGTGCTGCAAACCACAACCCAGACGAAACAAATTGGCACGTGTTACAAAATATATATTTAAAAAAAAAGAAATTCATACCAACAACATTGTAAAATACAGAGACTGCATTTTGCTACAAGAAATATGATCAGCATATGTTAAAAGTGCCCTTCGGGGTTTTTCCTGAGATATTTGGCTCTTTACTTATGAAGCAAATTGTTATGGTACACCTAGTTGTCTGGTGGATTTAGTCCTAAACAATTTGAAACTAAACATTTTTTTCCTTTTCCATGAGGTGTCTCCTCATCTTGATAGCACTAGATCTATGACAGAAACATCCTCTTTGATGGCATTTCCTTGTTTTCTACAAAAACCTGTGATTATTACATTTTCAAATCTGTGTCTAAAGAGAAAGAGTTGAAGAAGAGATGTTTTCAGGTGATGGTAAATTTAGGAGGGAGATGGACTGCCCAGTTAGGTATTTAAGTAATCTTAGTTTTTGATTATGTTTGGTTTCTCTGATCCCAGTGTTTCCATGTCAGTTATTTATTTTCCCCAGCTGCTCCATTCATACGTCTGCATACATAGCTTGAGTGTATTCAGTTAGACTCATTGCTCCTCCAGTCGTTGATCATTCCTGCTTGTTTTCTGCTGTGCTCTGGATCTCCTCCTGTCTTGTTTGGTTATTTCAGAGGAAAATTAAAAAAATCAGTTCCATCATGTTTCTGCCTATGTCCTGTTTTGTTTTGAGTCCCGCCAACCCAAAAGCTCGTAAAATTTGGAGCCGAGTGTGTCTCCTATGAGGATTCCTGTAAACAAAAACGTATGTTTTAGTTGAAGATAAAATATACCACCCTCAGACAGGTAGAATACCTTTAGTTGAAATACCTTTAGAAAAGCGACACTTTTTGCTTCAAAACTAGCATGAGGTTTTTTGTTGTACTTGGGTCATGCCACACCTGCTATATTTTAGGCTTAAATCTCCAAAGCCTATTAATCCAGAGATCCTGGCGATTTCTGTGTTCTCTGCGGCAAACTTTGATTTGGGTTTATTGTTAGAGAGCAAATATTCAATTTTTATAAACCTCTAATGAAAGTAATGCTTGTATAGGATGTCTTTGATTGTACATAAATCCACTTGTATTTCATCAGTACCACCAGCCTAGTGCAGTCCTGTGATAAAATATCAGTGTGTATGAAGACTTTTTATTTCCACATTATGTGTGAGAGTAAACCTGAGAAGACAACCAGAACTTGGCACGTTGGCAGTATTTCTAAATGTTCTTACCTGCTAGGATACCCTACATATAGTTGAACCCCTGATTTACCATTTTTTTATGATTTTGTGAAATCTCTTCCCATTTCAATCTTTTTTTCTGACAGCATCAGACAGCTCTTTTGACCTCATCAAGGTATTTATGTTTATCTAAACCTTCAGAAACACACCAAAATAAATGTCTGCATTATAAACATGAGAACTAATTAAATTCTTACCATGTAATGTCAATGTGTGGTTTTAGTTCTCTTAAATGTAAAAACGTTTAGGGGTGTTCCTCACAAGAGTAACATGACATTAAATATTATGAAAGGCAATACCTTAGTTTTTATTTTTACCTTTATTACCCTTTTCTTTTTTTTCCAGATTGCTACAGCTGCTCCAAAATTCCAGTACATCCAAATGTTGATGCAGCAAACACATGATTTTTTTCACATAATTTCAGCTTCAAGTCTGTTTGAGAAGCAAATCTGTGTCTTGGTTTAGAGTTGGGTTGTGAATCCTCTGTCTCTTGACCCCATTGTTTTTTTTGTTTTTTTTTTTTCCTAAATCAATTGTATCGGAAGCATTTTATCTTCAGTTAACAAAAAGTATGACACATGTCTAATTAAAGACTTAAAAAGAAAACAAAGATTTTTCTAACATATTATAGAGTTAAAAAGCCAGAAGATTTAGACTGGCTTTATTTGAGGTAAACATTTTATTCCTGAAACCCTTTAATCCATAAGAAGCATCTAAAGTTTCAACAAATTCTAATTTGTAGTTTACATTAAGTTCTTATTGACAGCAGCATCTTCTTCTTGCTTCTAGCTGAGATCAGTAGTGTTATTAGAGCCACTCTGCAGCACTTTTTTCTCCAACTGTGTCAATAGTCTAGCTATGGATATGCAGTGTCCCATGTGCAATTCTGACTTAAAGTAGCGCCCAAAACATCAATAAATCATACAAAATTGGAAAGGTAGCCTTCTGCTTACAGTGAAATTATTCTTTGTGGGTCTAGGGTTTAGGAAGATGTCAGAATAAAATGTCATGTTTAGGCTTCCCTCAAAACACCAGCTTATCTTTTTGTCTCTGTTTATTAATAAGAGCGTTTCTGTTATAAGCCCTATGGCCCCCTAGGCCCCACAACATCTACCTTACTCCAGTACTTAAAATGTAAACTCATAGTGTCATGGAGTCCATATTGACAGCCAAGCACGTAGCAATGAGGAAATAATAAAAGGCTCTTTCATTTGAGAGATGACAACTCAGGCACCATCACATGTTTTTCTCAGTAGAACGTTCCCATGATTACTTCAATACTGAGGAAAATGTAAAGAAAGTTAAAGAAAAAGCATCAAACATGAGTTTTGTTTTCTTGCATTTTGCTATTCAAGTCTGTTGGTTGGTCTGTTGTTTTATTACCATTATATTTAACATTATAACTGTTTTTTTTTTTTGTGGAGGCTTCAGATAAGCCAGATTAGCCTTTTGCCTCTTCCTGCACTGTATTTCTCCTTTAACTTCTTTTCACTATGTATTCGAGGTATTCTATGGGTAAAATAAAACTTTAGCTTAAACTAAGTCAATAATGTTAGTTTTCCTACATTAAGAGCATTTTTTCCTGTGGGAAAAACAAACTTTAGAATGCTTAATTTGTCAGATGTTCTTCCTTTTCTAAAAGTTATAAAAGTGTTATTTATTATGTTACTAAAGCATCCAAGCAAAGTCACATCTAAAAAGGTGTTTTAAAGACATTCATTCTACTGTTTCTTCTTCCTTTTTCTACCTTGAGATGGCTCTACCTGCCAAGAGAAATCCAACTACAGCTTGTCCTTAAAGGGGTTCACCTTTTTGGAAGGTAGAGTCAAACAAAATTATTCACAGCACAAGTAAGTTTAGGTTTAATATGCTGTCATTTTTCTTTTGACTGAGAATTATATGAATATGTCCGGGTAGAGTGCTAAACTTTAGTAAAATCTTGCTGATGTGTCTTATAAGCTTAAAGACACATCAGCAAAAAATAAACAACAAAAGACTGATGAAATATGCATAAAGCTGGTGAACAGCTTGATTTTTATAAATCCAATAGATTTAAAATTTAGAGATAAATGTCCAAAGTTTAATATTTCAAAAATACAAATGCAAGTAGCTTTTTTTTTTAAGGAACTCCTTTATTTTATGAGATAAGTTTCCCGTTTAATGTCTTATTAGAAACACAACTTTTGGGTTGAAATAAAACAATTTTGAATCTACATTTGCTAGAAGATGAAATCATTCCAGGCTTAACTCCAAATCTAAGTGTCAGGAGTCATGGAGTTCCTCCTTTAAGCGGGTTGCTGGTTCAAGTCTGGCTGCTCTGTCCTTCTCATTTAATGGATCCTTTTGTCCACATTGTATGTAGCCACTTTTGTCAGTCTGCCTCAGGGCAGCTGTTGCTACAATGTAGCTCAGCACCATGAATGACTGAGTGCAGGGTTAAAATACAGGACATTTATATAGTAATAGGAAAATTCATACATTGAAAGCTGTAAAAGAAAAACTATTTACTTTACCCCTTGGGAGCAGTGTTTGGCTCATCTGTCCAATATTTTCCAATAAGGCTATGGAGGATCAACACTACATTAGACATAAAGTGTGATGCCTATAGACCACACCTCTGCTTCAGTAGTATTCATTAATATCATTTGAAATATTAAATCAGCATAGCTGGTTATTTGTTGTGTTTATTTCCCACAAGCTGTAAATGCACACTTTCCAAAAGGCTCAGTACTTTTATCTCATCACTCCACGTAATGTTTTAGTTTAATTGATCATTCTGACATTTAGTCAGTTTTGAGATTGATGTTTGTGTTTTGCTTATTTGCTAAGCAGCAGTTTTCAACTTGGGACTCTACCATGGACGTGTGTAAAGGGCTTTTTTGGGCCGTCTGTCTTATTGCTGAAGTGTGAATACTGAATTGAAGCGGATCAAGTGAGGCCTACAGTGCTTCTCCTGGATTCTTTCCAGAGTTTAGCGAGTTGAACTTTTCAATATTGACTATTGCTGAGATTCTCTGAAACCCAAAGCTTTAAAAACTGGTTTGTAACTCTCTGATGTCAAGGGTTTGCTTCATTCTTGAATTTCATTAGGCAAGGAGGTTTTGCCTTCTGTGATCTTTTGTTTTACTTCATGTAGCCCTACAGCGTTTTATTAAGTCATGCTCTAATCCTATAAGTCTGGCAGTATTCAGGCCTTTGTGTGGCCACTGAAACTGAACTTTCTAAACAAATGTGGTTTATCACAATTAATTTACCATTTAATAGAGGGGGATTACTTTTTCACATGAGACCAGGTTGGTTTTGGTCAACTTTTTATGTGAATAAATTAACTACTAACTTCAATCCTAGCTTGTGTACGCATTTCCATTGTTTGTCGTCTCAAACATTTAAGTATGACAAAAATAAGTAAAACCATGTGAAAGGAAATGCATTCTTTCAATGTGGTTGACCATATTTTCAGATAATAAATCTTTGGAAATTAAACTTTTATTGCTAAAACACAACTCATACTAGTCTATAATATGAAATTTGTCATAGGTTCAATAATAGATGTTGGATCTTTGTGATAGACTGAAATTAACTAATGCATAAAGATCCAATTTAAAAATGGTTTTCTGTTATGGATTAATATAACACCATTACATCTTTTGAGCCTTTTTGTGCTTAAATGAGGTACTGGTCAAGTGGCTTGCCAAGCAGAAAAACAAAAAATCATTTGGGGAATAAATCCTCAGGCCTTGAAATTAAAACCGTAAATTCTTGTGAAATGCAGCCATTATCTATTGGGGAAAAATACTCAAGAGTACATTAAAAGATAAGATGAAATTTTGGCTCTTTAGAGGCAATATTAAATAAATAAGTTTTGTCTTTTGACTTTTGGAAAGTACTGCATGACTACAATTAGATGACAGATGGAGCATTTCTGTGCTTTTGTGGGCAAACCAGAACAAAAATATTTTTTATCTTTAAATGGAATTCGATCTTAGCCTACCACATCAAACTTTAACCATCAGTTCCTCTCTTTTCAATGTTAAAGAGAGACGTTAGTTGGTAACCAGAGAAGTGTATTTATACTGACTCTGGGTCTCGCTGGGACTTGTGTCAGGAAGCACCCAGAGGCTGAGGTTAGAGGTAAGGAGAAAAAGGAGCTCTCCGGAATGAAGAATAGGACACTGATACAGGAGAGTTCCGGTGTCCTCAGCCCCGAGGGGCATCCAGGCTTCGTTTCCCAGGCTGAGCTGAGTTTGTGTCTACAGAGAAGAGGAGCAGATACTGAAAATCTGAACTACCAGGTATTTTCAATTGCTTATAGTGTAGAACATAACAAACAGCAGAGTTATTTGTAAGATTAGAGCTGGAATGCTGGGCTAGTAAAAGCAGGGTATACATAACATTGTAGAGTCCAGATCTGATTCTTAACTGGGAATGTGTTCAAGAATGACAGGCGAGTTTTAAAGTAATCTCACTCAATCTGTTGGCAACACTGTTTTATTTTATGCCAAATTCTATTAAACAGCCTTGTTATCTGAAGGGTGTTAACTATAGGCACAGTTCCTTCAGATGTTAATCAGGTGTGTGGTACAACTAGCAAGTATTACTCTCAATATTTGCTTAAGATTTTTGAACAGTGTACTTTTATTAAATGCTGGGTTCTATTCATTGCTTCGCCATTTAAATCAAGAATACAAGTTAAAAAAATCTTACAGAGAAAAAGCAAACTTTAATTAACATTAAATAACCCAAATTATTCCTCATGTTATGCTTAGACTGCATATTTTAGTTAATAGTTTGAATATTATTCACAGTTACTGTGTCTTTTGATGTTTTGTTCTTTTTTTTTGTTTTCATAAAAAGTTCTAAACAGATAAAACCACTTTCAGCTCCAACTTCAGTCTGAAAGCCTTTTCTCAGTTGTACCTTTTTGTACTCTAGGTCATTATTTCCCAGACAAATACTCCTGGATCACCACTGCTTTGTTTATCTCGATCTCCTTACTGAAGAGTTTACAGACAACTTTTGCTGCCACTAGCTCTAGGTGATCCCAACCTTTTTTTAAACAATTTTCCACTTTTGTTTAACAATTTCTCTTGTCTGTTTTCACCTTCTATAGAAGTACATCATGATCCAGTGAGTGCATCTTTTCAATTAATAGAGAAATTGCTTATACGAACTTGTGTAAAGTCAGTCTTTCTTTCAATAGAGGGTACTCTTGACCAAGGGATTCTATGTTTAGCTTCCTCCCTTTCCAGGAAAGTTTACAGGCCTTTTATTACCCTTAACTTTCTGAAGTCTCTTTTTATTTCCATGGAAAGTACTTCTGATTTTTTTTCCCGTTAAGCTGCATCTCTCCTGCTTTACAGCAAGAAGGTCTGGAGTTTGAATTCTGGCTTCTGGTTCCTCTGCATGGTGTTTGCATGTTCTGTACTCCAGAAGCATGTTTTATAAAACCAAGGGGGATTTTTCAGGATGTCCTTAGGCTTTTAAGATTTGACTTGGTTTCAAAAAAAGCATTATCATATAGGTTACCATGATCTATTCTGTGCAGTCTACAAGCAAAATCTGCCTGACACGTTTCAATTTATTTTGAAAACAAACAGATAGGCATACAAACAAATGAGCTGGTTGGCGGAGGTCTGTGCTCTCCGCGTGCTTTTCTTGTTTCCAATGTGGACATTGTTACTGTTTTCCTGGGTTTTGCACACTGCTGTAGTTCTAAGTTTGACAGAAAGCCCTTTAATAGACTATTGCATGTGCCGAGAGGATTGGTAAGGAAGTAAAGGGGCAGTCTATAAAGTCGGTCCATAAAAGTAGCTCCAAACATGTGTCTTCCTTCACAATGGTGTGCCCATATTTGATTTTTTTTCTGAAAATTACCTGTATGAGTGTCATTGTTTTTTCAGAGTGGCATCTGCTTCATGTGCAGGCTGCAGGGTCCAAATTCAGCACTGTAAAGAATGGAGCCACCATTACACACACATCTTTGTTGGGTTTAGAATTTCAACTACCGGTAGTTGCATGTTCTTTAGCAAAGCAACAATTTGCCACACCATCAGAAGAGTGTATTTGGCATTAGAAAGTTAATACGCACATCTTCCTAACCTTTCCCAGCCACAGAAGCTTGAACAACATTAAGGAAGGTTTCTATAACATTACAGCTACTGCAAGGATCTCTTTGACACAGTCCTATTAGTTCTGTATGAATATTGCTAAGATGTGTAACGAAACACTAAAAAACCATATCTGCTAGTTGACAAACTTTTTTGATGCTGGACAGCATTTATGATTTAGCCATAAGTTAATCCAAAGTCCCTTACTTTTAAGTTAGTGAGTCAAACCACTACACCAGAGGTAGTGTCACTTGTAACAACCAATGTGAGAATATTAGCTTCCTTTATCAGTTTTTAGCACTGATCATGCTAGGTCAAGCCTGGCTTTATCTCCCATTCTGGATTTTTGAATTCAGCTTTTATGAATTATGCCGCAGTTTCCTCTCTCATTCCAAAAACATGATAGTTAAGGTTAAATGACCTCTCTAAATTGCCTTTAAATCTGAGTTTGTACATCCATGATTGATTGTCCAGCGTTGCCTAATGATGCATACCCATGAATTTCTTTATCAAAAAGCTGGATAGCCATTATCCCAAGATATAGATTTCCTACAAATCACTCTGGAAATCAGCTCTAGTTGGTAGCAGGATTTCTAAAAGTTATCCTGAGCCTGTTGCACTTTTGAGCTGAGATAAGACACAAGAAAAGCGTCAGAAAGGGTGTGACCTTTACTGCAGGTGCCTGTAGATATTGGAGAGCAAATGTTCATTGTGCTACATGCAGTTAGGGGTTGAACTAAAAAAATACAATAATAAAATGGGAGAATAGATATAGAATGAAACAATATCATGAAAAGTAGTTTTCCAGGAATCTAAGTCTATAGCAGCATAACTATAGAAATACGATAGCTTAGGATAACCCAAGCAAGTCCAACTATAAGCTTGATCAAAAAGGAACGTTTTAAGCTTAGTTTTAAACTTTCCTTTAGAGCACTAACAGCCTGATCCAGCGGGGGAGATGTTCAGTCCAGAAAGGACATTTCTTCTTAGCTCTGCCTTGTTTCCATTGTGGCTCTACATTTCTCAGACCTCTTCCAGAATAGTTAGTATCCTGAGCTATTTTCTGTATTTGTGCTGCTATATCTTTAGGCTGCTAGATAACATAGGGACCACTTCTCCTCATTCTGCTTCATTCTATATCTATTCTCCCATTCTCCATTATTTGTCAAGTTCTTCTCATAACTTTGTGCTTTATCTGTTTTTTCTCATCATAGTAGCGTCATCTGGTCTGTTCTTGTTCGGCTGTGATTACATTCTGGATAGAAATATCAGCTGTGCTGCTACCATCAACACCTTGGTTTATAGATGTTGGAGCTTGGCCTGTTTTTCAGTGTGGTCCTATTTCTCTTGCTGTAACTAACTGGATGTGCTCTCTTTCATCCTCTGACATTGGAGCTGGCCTTGAGCTCGTCTGCTGTGTCTTTCCTGGACGGGGCCGCCTGTAGAGCTGACAGTTGCATTTTGTAAAGTGGGGCAAAAACGTATTTAGTCAGCCACCAATTATGCAAGTTCTCCAACTTAAAAAGATGAGAGAGGCCTGTAATTTTCATCATAGATATACCTCAACTATGAGGGACAGAAGGGGAAAAATATCCAGATTTTTAAAGAATTTATTTGCAAAATATGTTGGAAAATAAGTATTTGGTCAGCTACAAACAAGCAAGATTTCTGGCTCTCACAGACCTGTAACTTCGTCTGTAAGAGGCTCCTCTGTCCTCCGCTTGTTACCTGTATTAATGGCACCTGTTTGAACTCGTTATCAGTATAAAAGACACCTGTCCACAACCTCAAACAGTCACACTCTAAACTCCATCATAGTCAAAACTAGAGAGCTGTCAAAGGACACCCGAAACAAAATTATTGACCTGCATCAGGCTGGAAAGACTGAATCTGCAATAGGTAAACGGCTTGATGTAAAGAAATCAACTGTGGGATCAAATATTAGAATCCCAGAATCGATATGGGGCTCCATGTCTGTGGGGTCAAAATGATCTCAAGAACGGTGAGCAAAAATCCCAGAACCACACTGAGGAACCTAGTGAATGACCTGCAGAGATCTGGGACCAAAGTAATAAAGGCTACCATCAGTAACACACTACGCCGCAAGGGACTCAAATCCCGCAGTGCCAGACGTGTCCCCCTGCTTAAGCCAGTACGTGTCAAGCCCCGTCTCAAGTTTGCTAGAGAGCATTTGGCTGATCCAGAAGATGACTGGAAGAATACCATATGGTCAGATGAAACCAAAATAGAACTTTTTGGTAAAAACTTGTCGTGTTTGGAGAGAGAATGCTGAGTTGCATCCAAAGAACACCATACCTACTGTGAAGCATAGGGGTGGAAACATCATGCTTTGGGGCTTTTTTCTGTTAGGGGACCAGGACGACTGATCAGTGTAAAGGAAATAATGAATGGGACCATGTATCGTCAAATTTTGAGTGAAAACCTCTTTCCATCAGCAAAGGCATTGAAGATGAAACGTGACTGGGTCTTTCAGCATGACAATGATCCCAAACACACCGCCTGCGTAACGAAGGGGTGGTTTCGTAAGAAGCATTTCAAGGTCCTGGAGTGGCCTAGCCAGTCTCCAGATAGAAAATCTTTGGAGGCAGTTGAAAGTTCATGATGCCCAGCGACAGCCCCAGAGCATAACTGGTCTACACGAGGTCTACATGGAGGAATGGGCAAAAACCTTGTGAAAACTTACAGAAAACATTTGATCTCTGTCATTGCCAACAAAGGATATATAACAAGTATTTAGATGAACTTTTGTTATTGTCCAAGTACTTATTTTTAACCATATTTTGGAAAGAAATTCTTAAAAAATAAGACAATGTGATTTTCAGGATTTCTTTTCTCATTTTCTCTCATAGTTGAGGTATATCTATGATGAAAATTACAGGCCTCTCGTCTTTTAAGTGGGAGAACTTGCACAATCGGTGGCTGACTACTTTTTTGCCCCACTGTTTCTCTGCTTGTGTCTCCTTTATACCCAGGCGGTCTCAGCAGATGGTCGCTCACACTGAAGCTGGTTCTGCTGGAGGTTTCTTCCTGTTAAAAGGGAGTTTTTCCTCTCCACTGTTGCCACATGCATGCTTGGCATGAGGGATTGCTGTCCAGTTATTAAGTCAATGCAATCAGCTGGTTTTCCTTGAATAAAAACTTTTAAATAGTCTGTGTGATCTGATCAAATTGTCTCTGTAAAGTGCCTTGAGATGACATGTGTTGTGAATTGATGGTATATAAATAAAAATGAATTGAAAAAGTGGACAGGGTTTCTGTCCCATGGTCTAGCTCTAGACAATTCACTTACACATGTAGCCCCAAACCCCACCCAACACTGCAAAGACTTGACAAAAAAGAAACAGACAAAAAATGTTTTATACAAGCTTTATTTACAATATGTTTTTTACTTTTCATATTGGAAGCACGTTTTCATAAGTGAGGTCCTCGGACAAAATGTGAGATGATATCCACCGAACTAGAGGTGTTTTTTTTTATTCTGTCGATCCAGAATATTTAAACAAACCTACAACACTATCACAGATGTTATGTACAATCTGTCTTCCTATACAAGCAATATAAAACATTGGCAAGAGGTCAGTATTTGCTACGTTAGGTTTTACGGAAAATAAGACAAGGCTCTTTGTTGCCCATTTCATCTTTCTAAAACATTTAGAAAAGTCTCTTTATTACCAGCCATGTTTAAAATTCTAGGATAATATGCATTTATTCTAACATGAGTAACAAATATAGAAGTGATAGTTTTAACTGGGTTTCTCCATATTATGTCAAATATTTTTCAGACACTGACATATCTAAACCGGTAGTTTCAGAAGCACACCATGTTTTTTCTCCTCTATTGCCAAAAAGTTGCTTTAAGGGCAATAAGGTGGTCCCGCCTGTAATCAGGTCCTAGAAAAATGTGAAGGCAAAATTACAGTAAGGGGCTCAATGGGATGAAAGGAGGAACAAAATGCCTTTTTTTTTCTTTTTTAATGTGTATTTATAATAATACAGGTTTGCTTTAATTCCTGTTGGAAATTTGTGAGGTCAACCACAATGTGGATGGGCTTTATTATATACAAACCAACCTCTGAGGGCGGACGGATAGCAGGGGTCTGTGTACTTTAAATACAATTCAGTTCAAACAGGAATACGGTTAATATTGCATAATACACATATAGACAAAAGAAAACCAGAAATCTCAAAGAAAAGAAACATCTGCATCCTTAAATGTCATTTCAACACTTGGTTTTGAAAAATAGTTTTATTTGATGACCATTTTGCCCCATTGCCAGCATATCAGAGTAATCCCACATGCATTTTCATTAAACGTTAAGGTCATTTGTTATCCTGCTGTGAAACAAACTGATAAGGAAACTAAACTGGATTTTTTGTTTTGGTAAAGAGAAAAACATTATATTCAAATATAACTGCAAACTTATTTGCACAGTGTTTTAAAAAAGGAGCTTTTTTTTCCCTGTTAACACTGTTTGCACATTAACTTTTACTCTAGACTTGGAGTCAAATGCTTTAATACTAAAAACCTTCTCCTTCTCTTGCATAAGTTACTTAACAGTATTTGGATCTTACTTACATCCATTGTAACAGTATAAATGGTTATATAATACTACTAAAAAAATGTTAACACTGCTGTACAAGCAAAAAGAATAAATGAGCCTTTAGGATAAAAAGGTCTGGATTAAACTAAGATTACACATCAAAAGAAATATGAAAAAAAAAACTAAGTGGAGAAAAGCTCTCTTTAAGCCATCCTTATTGTCGAGTTAATGTCTAAATAAAGGTATTCCTAAATAGAGGTTTTGTTCCTTAAATATTCAATAATTTAAATGAAAGGCACTCAGTTGGAGGATTCAACCATCTCTCTCTTTTAGGATTTAATACTTGGAACAAAATACATTTACTCACAGCCGAAAATAGCTTTTAGCCACAGATCTAAAATAAAACAAAAAGGGGAAAAAAAATTCACTGAACTGACAGCAGCACCAAACTTTTCTTGAAAGGAATTTGCCTACATTTTATCAAATAAAACACCAGATTTTGATACTGCTACCCAATGCAAAAAACAAAAAAAAAAAACAAAAAAACACCATGAAAGAAAGACCTCGGATTTCATCAGTTTTGAGTTTCCTATAAAGGAAATTGTTAAAAATGTAACTTTTTTCTCCCCTTATAAACCATTTCACTGATTAAAAGGGCAAATGATAATTACTTTCATCTGTTAAAACGTGGGCTACATTAAGAAAAAGGGCTATAAGTAGGCTTAATGAGAGCTTTTAAATCAAATAAAAGCACATCTGTAATAAGAGTAATGATATAATACAGTCTACCATCCACAGCTCATAAAAACAAGGCAACAGAGTAAAGCCCCAGAAACTTTTCTTTTGTCCAACACTTGCTGCAATCAACACTTGCATTCAATCAAATAAAAATATAATAACAAAACTTTAAGATCCTGTCCAACAAAGCAGAGGTTGGATATCTGGCATAACACTTTAAAGGGGAGACAAATTATACCTAAATATGACATTATTCCTCCAAGTCATGTAAACTAAAACAGATCAGGAGAATGTTTGGTCACTGAGGTATTTTGACACAGCCAGCCAATAAGTTTGTCCTAAATAATACAAGGAGGGCTTGTTAGATAAAAAGTTTGATCCAAAGGAAATACTGCTGTACTCGGATTCCTTTAGAGATGTTTGTAACACACTGCATTGTAACAGACTTATTGCATGTAAAAGCACAAGTGTGTGTCCATCGGGCGTGACATTGGGGTTAGGCGAGGAAACAAAGGAGAAAAGATGGAGACATTGATGTAAGAACATCAGCAACAAAGGTTTAAAAAAGGAATTATTCTGAAAAGGGAGGATTTTTCTTTTGTGATCTCAAATTGTTCGTCAGACTTCCCTGGAGGTTATGATGCGTAACAATGAAGGGGAGTTGTTAGTGCTCATGCTGCTGCAGCTGATAGAGGGACCAGGTATTTTGCAGGCTTGAAATAACACAGAGCTCATGCAAACAGTATGCAGGCAGGTTCATGCATCACGTGCCGCTCAGCCCAGCCAGGCCCAGGGTCAGAGCAGGCCACAGAGAGACTAAGCCAGGCCACACAAGTCTGGGAGCAGCTCACTGGTGTACCAGTCATGCAGTGATATTGCTGTAGGAGGAGGAGAAAGAGACGTTATAGTTAGATGGGAGAGCTGGTTAGCACAAAGAGCAATGTGTCAGACAGAAGCAAATTATAAGGAGGTCTTAGTATGATATACACGGGTTAAAGAGATTGAAAAAAGGTTTAATAAGCAGACTGATAAAAAAAATTGCTTTGTCTAACTAATACTGACGGGACGCCGAAATTTCTGAAATGGAAAAGTAGGTCAGCGTCTGTGATATTCTGATTACTACATCAACAGTCACATAGTTAAAACTCTAACGGTGGCATGACTAAAGGTTAATGGATTCTCATCTCAAAGGAAAGGCCTGCAAAATGATAAATTACACCAACACAGGCACAACCACTATGGCACACAAACACTGTCCTACACAACCCAGAATGTGCTGGTAAAGCTCAAGAATCCTGTCAAACCAGAATCATAACACGCATTCAATTTTAAACAGCCTACAGTGCAGGTCGGAGGTTTACACTCATCACTGGAATGATGAGAGAGCAGAGTGGTGATGGCATTTTATAAAGGTGAAGAAAAAAAATGGTGTCATATGCAGGTTAATTGGAACATTGTAATTTTAGGTCAAAAGTATAATTAAATCAACTACTTTTTATCCCTAAGAAAATCTAATCACCTACACTGATGACAACTAAAATTATGGGTTTGTTTATTTCTAAACAATTACACAAAGCATGTTTAAATTTGGTGGTAGCAGTGTCATGATAAGGGTTTTTTTAGTTTCTGTGGTTCTTGTGTGTTTTATGAAGCTGATAGAATAAAAATAAAAAGGGCTAAGTCCTAAATGTTTTCAACAAACAGTAGTTGGGGTAAACATTTGAAGCCTAATTTATACTTTAGACCCACTAAGAGAAGGGTGCAATGCAAGCTTAAGTCAAACTTGTTCTTTTGTTTAAAAAAAATTATTTGTGTTATTTGTAGTTAAATCATTTAACCTTATTTGATTGTACAAAGTCTAAAATGAATTACATTCATGTAGATGATAATACCTCTGACCAGCACTGCATTTAGTTACAGATTGCACTTTCTGAAACGACTTCAAAACCAGTTGAAGTTTTCTCTTTCTTTGAAAAAAAAAGGAAAAATTCCCAATTATTGCTTTACTTTCCCAACTATAAATCTACTACAGCTAATTCATTCAGACTCTCAAATGAAGAAAAATACATCATTCTATCAATCAATGCAATCATTTAAGACCAATAAAAAATGTAGATCAAACAATATTAAAACATGACACCGTGCTGCAAGTTCCTGAAAGCTGCGTCTTTAGATTTCAAACAATATGCAGGACACTCATTCTCTTGTCAATTGCTAATGTCACAGGTAGAGAAGTGCATAAATACTGCATGAAAGGTAGAATTGTTCCTTTTATCAAAAAATGACAGTAACTTGGCAAAAAGATGCAAGTCTTCCAAGCGTTTGGGTCTGGATTAGCTGAAAGGTAAAGTCTGAGGACAGATGGATCGGTATTTAGAACAATTAGTCAATATAAAAAAAAAATATGCTGGGATTCGAATATGATAGAAGTCTTGCATCACTGGAGGGGAGCCCAGGTTAAAATAAGATTTGGCTGGAAGAAAAAAAAAATATGATGCAAGATTTGGGCATCCATGCCCCGAATCTTTACCTCATGGATCTGATTGAGAAGAAAACACAGAAAATCAAAGGCAGAATCCATTAGTAATAAATGAAAATGCTTTGCCTCAAAAAGTATTTGCCAGTTAAAAGTAAGCTCAGAGAATTTCAGAGGCAGCTATTTTTTTGTGCTCTGGGGCCATCTACCTTGCGGTAGCTGGCTGGACGTGGCCTGGGTAGGAGCGGCGTGTGCTGGTGGCTTGTCTCTGTCGGGCTAGGAAAGACTGGCCAGAACCGGTGTTGGCAAGTCGGTCTTCAGCCGCCTTCTTCTGCATAGACATGCCCTGGTTAGAGAGGAGAAGGAAGGTTAATGGACTTGTTATAAAGCACGAAGAGCATACTGTGTTTTGCAAGAGTATTTATTCTCTTTAAGTCGAACACATTCAATTTTCAATGTATTTTGTTGGTGTTTTATGTTGCAAGAGGAAAGCTGCTGTTAAAAGAAAGACATTGGAAAATCATATCTGGAGTTTGCCACAATCCACATACAAGACAGAGTAAACATGGGTATGAAGCTGCTCTAAGCAAAGGGTACAAAAACAAAATAACACATAGAGAATGCTTGACCAGTAATAGAAAACTAACAGGCCAGCCAGCCTCATGTACTGGAAATAGACAGATAACCAGTTAGGGTTGGAGAGAAATTTCAGGCAATTTTGTGACAAAACCTGAGCTTCACCTGATTTACAAAGAAAAATAGGGAAATATAAAATTATAATAAGAAGATAATAAAGGTTGTAGTAGTATAAAGAAGTGTGGAAAGGTTTCAGGCGTACTCATTTCTGTGCACTCAAAACAGAGTAAAAAAAGAAAAGCATTTTTAGATCAGATGTAATAAGGAGTCCACTTAAACAGTGTGTTATTGTAGTTAAACTGGCTTAAAAGATGCTTGTTTCTTTCAGACCATTGCAGAAAAGCCCCTCATTTACTCACCTGTTTCTACATTTTCCAAAGAGTTTTGTTGCCCTCTACTGTTATTTTACAGGCACTGTTGTTTTTCTTAAATTATTATAAAACAATTTTTCATATTGAAGAACTGTGTGAAAATTAACACAACATATAAAAATAACACTCTTCAGTAAAGTATATCAAATTTGCTTAACTACAAAAAAATACTTGTACTGTAAAAATATCTTTGAGAGGGTTTACAGTGAAGTCTCACCATGTTGTACCAGGCTGAAACAATAAGTTTCTCCTCGTGATCTCGCTGGCTTTTTGTCTTGTCCATTTCTTTCTGTTTAAAGTAAGCAAAAAAAAACAAACAACGTTTAATGTTGAAATGGTAAACATGAACCAGGTTTTAGTTATTTAATGAACAAGTTACTTTAGTCCATAACAAAAAGCTCATTTACCTCCAGTGTGTGCAACATTCTCTCTTTCTCTTGCAGCTGGTTTTTCAAGGCCTGAACCTCTGGACCGGAACCTTGGTTCTGCTTTGGGTCCAGCGTCCGAATAACCTGCAAAGAAAGGATTCAGACCCCATCTCAGTTTGCTTACAACTTCAAACACCTGCTAAGTGTGCATATAGTGTTAAGGATTGTTTTGTTGCTGAGATTTCCCTTACACTCTTTGCTTTTTCTAGATATTTCTTGTATCTCTCCTCCATCTGCTTCATCTCTTCATCTTTCTTTTTCAGCGCTTCTTCAAGCTCATCCACTCTTTGGGCTAACAAGAAAAACAACATCTTTAAGTTTTCTACTCATACCCCAGATAAAGGAGGGCATTTTAGCTAAGTAAATCAACATGTTGAGGGAGCTGCTGGAAAACACTAATTTTCTTAAATGAAAAAGATCCCAATCTGGATTGCAGATCAAAAAAGTTCCTTTTTTTTTTCTTCCAATGATGAAGTTTTCCAACGGTTTTATATAATTCAGCTTTCTGGGGTTTTTTGTATTCGTGCTGACAAGCAGCCGAGATCACATTTCCCCTCCACAGCTCTTGCCCTGGCACGGAAATGAAAGTGAAAACAAGGCTTCAAACATCCAGCATTTAGTCCAAACTCACAGCTAGCATTGTACTTTGGCTCCAAGTCATCGATGATAGCATTTTTCTTCAGTAACTCGTTGTTCACTTCTTGTAGCTTCTCCCTAAAACAACAAAAGGATTCAGAAAAAGTAAGATTTCAGAAAAACTAGGACAGAGAGTTGATGTGAAACACAAATGATCCAAGGTATGAATGATTCCGTTTTACTTAAATATCACTTACATGTGTTCATCATATTTCTTCTTTAAAACCGATGACTGAAAAAGAATCAATAAAAAAAATTAAACTAATGATTAAATACACAATAATATATGAAAGCTAAGATCCACAATAGAGGGTGGAGTCATAAACGATATTATAACTATTTAATAAAGTTATTTTATCATTCAGCTCTCGTTTTAAAAGCAAATCTTTATAAATGTAATCGTAAAAGTTTCTTTTTAATTGGATGTTATTTAAATTTGATGGTTTTCAAAGATTTGCTCAACTGACATTGAAGGCCGAGATCGTTTCAATTACTTTTAGAAACACAAAACATTCTGCTCACTTACATCGTCTGCTTTAGAACCCTGTTCCTGAACAGTCTTTTGAAGCTCTTCAACCTGACTCTGCTCCTCCATTAACCGCTGATTGATTAATCTAAAATAGAAACACAGAAGGTTATGCATGAATTCAAAAACAAATTAAAAGACTAAACAGTCCTTTCATGTTCATGCCAACCTGTTCTCTGTCTCTAATTCATTTTTTCTTCTGTTGGCGTCTTCTAGTAGACTCTGCAGTAAGGCGATTTTCTCGTTGTCCGATCCCTCCTGGGCAAGTTTCAGCATTTTGTTTTCATGCTGAAGACGAATCAGATGTTCTCTGTAGAAACAAAAAAAAGTGTCATCAATCATCTCATATTAATTTAAACTTATTTGGATAAATATATATATAAACCAAATTCAAAAGTGATAGATTGTGTTACTGGAGGGAATCCAAATTATTGGTCAGTTGGTCAGAAATTAATGAAGAAAACCAACTATACAAATTATTAAACAGGATGACTATGCCTTGGACAAATAAATAGAAAACAGAACATTTCACACAGGCAAAAAGCTTTCTTCTGAGTGGAAGCTGGTATCGAGTGAAGAGGAATCAAGGTTTGTTATCGTCATGATCAGTGAGCTGTCAACCAATTTTTATACAGAAAGTGGCTAAAAATCAACAACCTATCAGCACCTGTTTATATATTATTTATGCAGCGTAAGTCTGAGACTTGGAGGAGATAAGACAGAAAAATGTCATAAAATAAAGTTGTTCTGTTTCATCTTTTTCTCTGACTCTGATTAAATGTAATGGATGGTGAGAGTCGAGTTTCGCAAGCGAATACACAACAATGTTTGCTGAGAAAAAACACATATATAGCAGAGTAACATACATTTAATATACATTCTCAACATAGCCTGACATCGTTGCAGCTCTAAAATATGAACGAAAGCTCACAGCAGGATGGCTAAAAGCACAATTTATGCTCTTTTTATATCTTCTCATTTCATAGCCCTTAAATACGTTTTCAAACTGACAAAAATAGGAATAGACAGCTTTAAAGTAGAACTTTTAAACTTAGAGCCATTAGGGCCATTAGACCTACTGTACTGAAGAGTCTCCAGGGCCTTTTGGAAATCTTATATCAGACCACTTTGGACCAACAGGTTGAGAAATAGAGTTCCTTGTCAAAACAAGATCACACTAACCACTCTTGATTAAACCCTACACCAGAGAGCCAGAAATACCTCTGACCATAAGTGTCACAACTGTTTTATTACCTAAAAACAACTTTTAGCATCGCTAGCTTTCCAGTTTAAAGGGCGCTCAGACTGCTGTAAAGCGCCACTAATTCAGTGATGGATCCGACCCTCTTAAGTTACATAGGTGAGTTTTTTTTGAGAAAGGCAGTTCGTACAGAGCATTAACAGGAAAATAATGTAATATATCTCCAATGAAGCTTATACTTGGGTTAAAATATATGTATTATTGCTTAAAAAATTAAATGAAATGGATTAAAAATCTCTTACGGGTGCATCTCTGGCATGAAGCTTTGTTGCGATGATATTTGAACCTCTTATTAATACAATAAAATCCATTTTAATACCTTCTCAACAAAAGAAATGACTTAACGCAGCTATGTCATGAAACATTTTTACTGAAGTATCTTACTTTCATTACGTATTTTTTCCTCAGAGAATCTCCTTTCATTAGGCTTTGGTCTAATTGCTAAAGAGTTGCCTGAATTTGAGTTAAGCTCTTTTCTTCTAAAAGCTTCTTTTTAAAGATTATTGTTTCAGGGTTTTCTGCATAATGACCAATTGTTTTAGGTTCATAAGTGCTCTGAAATCAAAGGAAAAGAAACTCAGTAAGTGCCTCCCTTAGAAAGCTGTTATCAAGCGGATGAAACATGCAAACAGTTGATACAAGAGGCTTTTAAAAGAAATATTTCATTACCTAAAATGAACAACTGTTTATAAGACAAATTTCTAATGAAAATGCATTAAATAACAAATGCAATATTTAACTAAAAGTAATTCTAATTTGCATGGGAAACATTTGCGTGTTTAACTCTTGGTATTGTTAGATTTAAACCTTTACAAATCTTTGAATGTCTTTCAAATAATAAAAACAAAAACTCTGTTTAATTTACCCAGATAATAGTATGATGTTTTAAATAAATGGCTTTTGGTTTGTAGCGTTTAGTGACAGAGAACTCTGAAGGGGACTGTGATCAAAATAAAATAAAAAAAAAGGATCCTCACAAAAAAGGTTGTAACAAAATCCTCAATTCAATTCTTGTTTACTTCATATTCACATTCACAGAGCACAGATGTTAGAGTCACGCAACATGTGTTTGTTTACATTAGTTATGATGTAGGAGGGCAAATCGAGTTTTAGTTGGAGAAAAAAAGAACCGGCTTGTCTCAAATTATGGTCCGTTTCCGGTAGAAAACTTGATTTACAGCAAATTAATTAACAAATCATAACCGCGTAACATCAACAAGTTGGATCCGCCTTCAATCACATTATACTCCTGGAGAGAAAGGCTGAGCCTGTAGCAATGTTCTCCTACAGACTGAACAGTCTAATGGCTCAAAACTATTTTACTCACAGAATTCAAGCATTTCAGAAAGGTAATCGGCTCTTGTTATAACGATGGAAACCTACTCTTATAATGCAATCAGAAGTTTGTGGATTTGTATATCTCTAGATAAATGGTCTCAGCTGCTTTCAAACTGGACTAATTAAGAGTGATATATTCAGATTAATACAATGGCAGCTTTGGTTATCTTTGGGCACACTGTTATCTAAAAAAAAAAAATCAAACATTTTTGACCAAACTTAATGTAATGCTCTGAGTGTAGGTTTTTTAAATTATAAATATTTAAATGTCTTCCCCATAGATGGTTTCCAAAATCACGGTTCTGATTTCACAACAGGGTGAGCACAGCTCTTATTGGGGCTTCAAGAACCAAAAACATTACCATCTAGCATTAGAGAATCATGTAGATCTGGATTTCTATTGATATCGGAGAGTATTTGATAGAGTAACTCAATCACTGAAATATTTAAATACTAAATGAAAACAAACACAGAAATAAAAAGAGCAATTTACTTACCGCATTTCTGGGGTTGTGATCTCAGCAGCCAGTGAATCTGAGCCTTCACTGCCCCCTAGTGGGAACAAGCCTGACCAAAAATAAAACAGCAGTCAAAATTTGGTTTTCCAGACCTAGAATAATAATCATGTTTTCTTAAAGAAAACATCCAAGATTTTGTCACTAAGGTTCATGTTTACTTGATGTCAGCTGTCCCTCTTGAGCCTGGACACAGTGTAGTTCCTCAATGGTTTCCTTCAGTGAATCCCTCTCTGTCCGCATGCGCTGTTTAGGGACAGAGTTAAAAGATGTGGGAGAAGAAGTTCCATTACTGCACCAAATAGAAAGAATGAAACGAGGGCATTTAATTTAAACTTAATGCAATCTTCATACATCCTTTTCTTTTTGTAGAGAGTCCACTTTCTCTTTGAGGCGTTTGTACTCAAACTCCATCTTGTCTGCCTTTTTGGACTCTTCTGAAAGCCTGTTCTGAAGTTCAACAACCTGAACAGAGATGAGACAGTTCCCCAAAAATCATCATCTCTCAAAACATGGATTTCCACTAATTTTCTGAAGCAGTGTGGCTACAAATACAGGACACTTGACCACACTGTTGTTTTAAAACCTCTGCTGGTAAGGTACCTGTCTCTTATAGCTCTCTAGCTGGCCCTTGGTAGCATTAGCTTTTCGGAGCTCCTCCTCCAAGCTGACATTAGTCTGCATCAATCCGGTGTTCTTCTCCTCTTGAAGCTTAATCTGGTTCACAAAGAGAAAATATGAGGCTTATTTGAGATTGCTGTCTTGAAGGTAACTTTTTAGGCTAAGAAAAGTTAGAATAGACATGAATTTGTGTAGCTGAGAGTTAAGAAATAATCAAGCAGGCCCCATCATAAAATATTTAATCACTTGCCAATGAGTAACTGTACCTGTCTCCTGAGCAGCCCCATGTCCTCCAGTTTTTTCTTGTAGTGTTCAACCATGCCCTCTAATTTGGATACTTTGTCAGATGAGTGTCTGAGAAGAAAACAAGTATTTATACTACTTGAACTTTGCTATTTCCCAACATCACAGCTGCTAACGTTAATGTTTTCTATTTGGATTTTAATGTCATAGGCCAACCCAATGGAGGGTTATGAATCGAAAAGAAAATGCATTTTATTTTTACATTTCACAAGTTATCCTACTCTGTACACCAGTGCTCACTCACAGCCTGATGCTGGTGCCACAGGGTTTTATTCCAGGGAAGGTGTTATGATGCAAAGTGTAAAGCTGCAGGTATAATCAAACTATAATACACTCAGACGCTATATTCACTACTTAGGTTACTTGAGGGCAGTTTAATATCAAAGACTGTATTTAGTGGTGAAAGGGTAAAAAATGTCAAACATCTACAGTAACCATTTGTTAAACAAGACCTTGAAACCATGTTTTTATTTCACGTCTACTTTGCAATTATGATCTACTATGTTTCGGTCTTTTACAGAAACTCCTCATAAAATCCAACATATCAGGTTGTAATGTAATAATTGCACTTTGATTTTTATTTCCAATCTTACCTGAGGACATCCATCTCATCTTTAAGAGACTGGGCTTCATCTGCCAAAGCTGTGAGTTCTTCATTCTGGGACTTTACATCCAGGAGCTCTTTCTCAAGCTCCTCACAGCGGATCCGGTAGTCGTCTTTTGCTGCCTCCAGCCTGAGAGAATGCATTAAAGTCAATGCTTACTTGAAGTCAATTCACCTGCTAGTAGTGTGTGTGCTGTTAGTCCTTGCCTGAAAGATTCTTCTTGTAGCTGTTCCAACTGTGACTGCAGCTGGAGATGTCTTCGTCCAACAGGACTGTTCACATCTTCAATAGAGTCAGACTGATTAAGTCGCTCCATCAGAAGCTGGTTTTCTGCCAACAAACTGCTCTTCTCTTCTTGCAGAGCAGCTACCTGAGACGGCGAACATGTTGAGGAAGCAGCGAAAAAACAGGACGTGTGAAACAAATGAGGAAGAAAGCAGGGAATCCTTTGAGGTAAAGTTTGAGTTTGGCCTTTTAAAGCTACTTAAAATGTAAACAATCTTCATTAGTTTTACAGCGTTTTGTTATTTAGGCTGAAAATCACTGCAGTATTAGAATTCTACGTTGTTAAGTACACATCAAACACACATCAATGAAGCAAATCAACAACAGTGGGAGTGTAGTACATGGGTTCATGTTTTCTTGTCAGTTTGATAGTTGAGGAATCAAACTCCAAACAAAGCGAAGCAGAATCTGATTCTAATCCTTTTCAAACAGCAAAAGGAAATATTGATTGCAACAAAAGCAAGAAATGGCTATTCATTTTTAGTTTCTGTCAAGTTATCCATCTTCCCTTTTTCATTGATTTGTTTTTTGTTTTTTTATACCAGAGTTTTTTTGACTTTGCAAGGTTCAAAACAATCAATATTTATAAAAATTAAAATTAAAAGCTGTTAATGTTAATCAAGAATACTAGGAAAAGTATTAGTGATGTTCTTTAAACCATCCAGCATTCCTAAATTAATTAATTTCAGTGTTAAATTTTAAACAACCTGCCTAAACTACCTTGATGTTTTCATAATTGAGTATTTAATCAAACTAACACTTTGGGTATTTTCAAGGCTCAACTCAATAGAATTTAATATTTTCAAAAAGATTATTAGTTTCAGAAGGTTAGTTCAAAAAATAAAACCCGCATTCATTTTACAGAGTTAAATCTTTCCATTTTTGACAGGATTTTGATAGGATGCTATGACATGCAGTTTCTCAGAAAATTGGAATATGAATAATTGTTTGACCAAAACAGACAAAAATGACAACCTTCACAAGGATATTAGGGCTTGAAAGGCCAATGCTAATATCCTGGATGCTCACATAATACAGTATCCAAGCATATTATTGGACTGTTTTGTGGAAAGTAAAAGTGTAGTTGTAAAAGTGCAACAGGGCCAACTGCAGAGGAGAGGATTGTAAAAGCAGAGAGACACAAGGTTCGGTCTACAACTTCAGTCAGGTCTTGAAGACTCACCAAACAGACATATCTAAGATGTTACTTAGTACAATAGAAGCATTTAACTGAACGCCTGAAGGGTGATCCAGTGGTTGAAAGAAAGCTAGAGGTTAGGGGCTGGAAACGGACAGATTGATGATATTTTTGCCCAATATTATTAGTTTTTTTTTGTTTGTTTTGGCATCAATCGTTATATGCATTTGTTTGCTGATAAGCAGCCATGTCTTGAAATCACCTGCAGCGCCTGCATTGCGCTCCTTCCATCAGCTAATCTTTGGTAAAGTTTTGTTTGATTTCTTAATAAATGGGTCTTTTTTGTTTAAAATGAGATTTCGGTATCATTTATGAATGTGTAAAGGAAGAAAGAAAAAGCAATAGCAGTTTTAAGAATAGGCATGTTTTTAACTATCAGCAGCCATATCAGGGCTTGTTTAGACTAATGTCAAAATAATCACCATAAGCCATAAAAAAATGACCATCAATCGGTTGATCCGATGTCGGAGCTGTAATTTCAGGTATTCAGATCAAGCCACAGTTAGGCGACAACACAATTAATCTCTTCTCTCCCTCCTGAAACAAAAACGGCAACTACACAGAAATCCTTTTTTCCCCATTGTTGAATTTAGAAAGTATCCTGATATTGAGCAAGAGTTATAATGAGTCAAACAGTCAGAAATAAGATGTGTTTTCAACTACTGTAACCCCTACAAATTCTGACATAGATAAAACTAAAAAAAAGATAAAAGTTAAAAGAAATGTGTTGCTGTAAATGTTTTCATCTAAAAGGGATAATAACGGAATTTTATTTTATTTTATTTCTGCCTCTCTCCTTTGCCATTTACTGTAGAGACGGGAAAGCATGAAACACACAGAGGTGAGAGACGGCCAGGATTATTAGTACAGGACACCATCTGACGCACTCAGACAAAACAGCAGCTGTAGCCGGTGTGCTCACAAAGCACCATGTGTAGATATGTGCACAGATTTCTGTACATGTGACGTACATGTATGCACATTCTCACACGGTTTGGAGAAGGAAAATCTGGTGCAAGCAGGCTGAAAACAACGCAGGACTACTAAACACGGCACTCATTGTGGATGGAAGGTAGAGAGCAGAGAAAATGAAGTTTGGATTTACCCTCTCTTCTAGCTCATTTAAGTCTAACCTCAGTCTATCACGCTCCTCTTGGGCATGGAGGGCCTTTAAAACAAGCCACACAGTGTTGAAAAAGACAAGAAAGACTTAGAGACAGAGGAGAAGAAGTATAACTTAAGTGTTAAAGGTTTTATAGAATATACTGTTCTTTAATGCTTTATTTATCTGCGTTATAATTTACAACTTCTAAACTTCACTGATTTGTTTTGCATAGTTACGTCAGTGCTACAATAAGCATTATTACCCGATACACTGCATTTAACAGCTTGAATTATGTTGATAAAAATACATTTTTATTACTGGTGCATTAAACTGACCTGTAAGTCAAGCTCACGACATCTCTGAGCAATCTCTTCCTTTGTCGCCAAGGCATCATTCAGCTCCTCAACTGTCTTCTTCAACTATGAACAAGGAAGAAGCAACTAATTAAAATCCTATAGATTTGACAAAACTTCATTTATGATGTGATTCATTGCAGCTGCACAATCGGAAATTTCTGTCAGACCCACACCGCTTTCAAACAGTCTGTCAATAATATGTGCCAGAAGCATAAATCCTATCAGTCCAAAAGCAAAACTATAAATCCTAAAACATTTATGTAGGAGGGAAAAAATAAAGAAATACATTTATATACTGAAATATGGAATTTAGCTAGGAATCTAAATTTACCTAAAACTTTAAAGGTTTACAACTGCAAAATCTGGATTTTTATTTTATTATCTTCCCTGATTGAAGCTGAAAGCAGAAAGTCACTCACTCATTGCCGTTATTTGCTACATGTTAGTCATTTTTTTAATTAAATGCTTCAAAATCAGAAGTTTCTATACTCTTGAGTTGAATTGCACAGTTTAAAAGTCAAAAATTATTTTCTTTTCCATAAGTGTTCTAACAATTAGCTTATTTACCACAATTGCTCCACAGGCTCATTAATCAGTTAATAAGAAAAGGATTCAGGTTGGATTCTCTGGATGCTCACAGTTGGCCCCTTGTTATAATAAAAAGGTAAGACGCTCCCCTCAAAATAAGCCCAATATTTTTACTTTCTTACATTTCTGACATTACTTCTGACTCTAAACAAAAGCCAGGCTGCAGTACTTCTTCACTTATATGGTGCATAACACTTCTGTCATTTCAAGTGGTTGCCAGAGGGAGCATAGCCATACAAATACTCTGGAAATTGTGCTATACTATGCTTCAGAAAGGTGGTTACTCCTGAAAAATAAAAAGGGAATCCTTGCAAAGCTGAGAATATTATCCAAACTGTGAGTTAAGGGGTTGGAACCAGCATGTTGTGGGGCTGTTTTGTTTGTTTGTTTTTTTTACAGCATCCAATTAAAGAGATTGTATGATTAAAAAAGAAACAAAGTGCTGTTTAAACTGGGCAACACCTCTTAGAAAACAGCTGATCTCATTACCACAGAAGATTATCCCTCATTCCTCTGGCATCTAGGTTATATAACTAATTTTGGTAATCCTAACTGACCTTAAATGGGAAAGGTTTTGTACTATATAATGTCAAAGAGTAAGAAGAAATGGTTATGTGTCTTTTCATTAACTTCAGCTTTTTAAACTACATTTTTTTTACTGTATATTCCCTGAAAATATGTTTATTTGCCAGAGCAGTAGATGCAGTTATTAAAGGGAAAACAGGGTCAATATTAGCTGTATAAACCTTACATACCTCTCTGTCTAGATCTACATACGAGTCATTTCCTCCGGGGGTGACTGCAGTCTCTTTACTCATAAGCTGCAGCAGGAAAAAAAAAAACAACCATTGATTGTTTACATGAAAATAAAAAACACAAAGCACAAGGGTCGAGTTAAATCAATATAAATGTCTGACTGGAATTAGAGCAAAGGTCTACCTCCTGAATGGCGGTCATGACAACGTGCTGCACCGATTCCTCCATCACCATTATGGTCTGGATGTATTCTATACCGAGCAAAACAGCAAAAAAAAAAAGGAATCAGACCCATCTGCACAGAAACGGATAAACAACTGAAACCATAAGCCTTATCAACAATCAGTTTAATAAGAACCTTGTTTCTGTTCACAGTTAACAGCACAGCCCAGGATGAGTTGTAACATTCTCCCAAGTTCTGCAGCGTCAGAGTGCTCGCCAATCAAGTTTACGTCTGGTAGTGTGAAATCATTGATCTGTTGACCTAAGACCTGAAAAAACAGAAAAACATCAATCTTTCTCTAAAAATAAAATATCAGCCAAACCCTGCATTTTTCACAATTAAAACTTGGTGGTTTTAGAAAAGTCGTACCTCCTGGTAATAGTCCAGAATGCCTTTCAGGATTTTCTTTAGATTGCTGACCTGCATGAACAATTACTTCTCTTTATCACACATTTAAGGACACGGTAGCAGATGATTATAGTTAATACAGTTAGAAGCTACAAAAAGTTGAACACATTCAAAATTTATTATATATATATTACTTCACATCAGTGCTATTGCTAAACAATTCCACAGGTTTACCATTGAGAAAGGGCAATGCTGACCTTTAATCTCCAGTTGTCCCCGACTTCTGGCTTGATTCTGCTAATCCAAGCATCATTGAAATATGATACATCTCTATAAAGGTCAGAAGAAAAAAATGTTAGCATCTGACACAATAATGTATATGAAGACACAGATCTAAAAAGGAGAAAAAACAAAGATTTCTAAAGCAAGTTTCTCAGCTAGAGTCTAATAAACAACAGGGTCCATTCAGTTTAAAAGCTTACATTTTCTGAAGAACTTGGGCCATTACAACACCCCCGGTCAAATCTTCTACCGTCTTGCACGGTGCTTCCACTCCGAATGTTTGGATCTGTGTAACGAACAGGCAAACAGAGATCATTGCTAAGAATAAAATGCTACCAGATTAAGCAATGTTACTGATTGCCACAACAGAAATTGATCTATTTGACACCACACTTAATATGTCAAATGAAAAAGAGGATCAAACACTTGTTCCTACCGAATTGCATTTAAGAGAAAGATCATGATGAATAGAAGATGTTTGTATGTAAACTTTTTAAAGGTTTTTTTTTAAAGCCTCCTTTTATTTCTCTAATAAAATTGCCCACTAGATTGCTTTTTTTATGTTGCAGAAAGACACTTTAAATGCACAGAGAACTGGTAGCTTTTAACAAAGAGAGAGCATTATGCACAAAGTTCACAATATTGTGAATGTTGACAGCTCAATAGTAATAATGCAATTCTACTTCATGCAGTTTTCAGTATTTTCTGAAGAAATATGTGCAGTATAACACTGAGAATCAGGATCCTGGCAGTGGTAGGGAAACAGGTGAAAACTATCAGACCATTTAAAGCAGAGATATGTTTTAGTGCCAAGAACAACAGGTTAGACCACATGTTGATTTGCCAGTGAAAACTGATCTTTAAGCAAGAACTTCATAAAAATACAATCTGAATACTTGCATTTACTGCCTAATCCCATTTTGTTCGCCCCCTTTACTTACTTCCTGTTTTATCACCTCAATAATTTTCGGATCCTATTCCTATTTCCACAATAACAAACTTGCAAAGTCATCACTGTGTTTTACCCTCTGTGGCAGTTTTCTCCAGCTAGTACAATCCAGGAAGCAAGTATGCAGCTCAAACGGATATTATATTTTTTAGTCTGGATGCCAACAGCCAAAGCAGGAGGAAGCCTTGATACAGGCATGTTGTAATTCATACATAAGGAAGAAGTTAAGCACTATGAAAACGTGAACCTCAGGCCTTAAAAAGTCATCGATTCACTTTAGGTGCTTGTGAACATGTGTGCTATTGTCAGCAGATAGCGTGCCAGCTTCTAAACCATAGATAAGGTAACCAGACTCTGAAGGATTCCCAAATGGCCGGTAGGTCAAACCGAACCAACCAATGGCCAGTGTCTTATTTTGTACCCAATAAAATGCAGGATTGCTGCGATGGTGCATAGCCGCCTTACATAGGCTGTAGGTGGATCAGAGCAACATCTCTGGGTCTGATATCGCCTCCAACATGGATAAACCATCGAAAGATAAAGGAGTGGGATTAATTAGCCAAAATAAGTGCATATGGTTGTAACATTAAATAAAAAATTGCAGTGGGAATCCTGCAGCCTGCATCTAAAATCTCTGACATAAGCAAGCTGATAGAGACACTACACTTCTATCCATTTCTGTTTAAAGCGTTGATATTTCTCTGTTTGAGTAATATCACCTGATTCAGTTTTTATCTAACCTCCCATAATACAAAATGATTAACAGAAATATGAGTAGTTTGTGCTTATATCAGGCAGCGTTGGTGCAAAACTGCAACATTGGTAACGTATCAGAAATGAAAAAGTTGTATCAGGACAACCCTATTTTAAAGCCATTTCATTCAAATTCAACTGACACTTTATAGTTTTGACAATTAGTATGTTTTTTTAATAAGATCATACATAATTTAAACATAATTTAAGAGTTTTACTTTAATGTTTGATGGAAAACCCTGATAACATGGTAGGTTTTCTAAAGACTGTGATGCAGGGGGGAGTCATACTGGTCTGATTATTATCTAATGCAGTTAAAGAAGAGCTACAATGGTTCCTTTAAACCAGTTTGAGGACTATAAAAACATATTCATTTGATTTTCCGCACTAAAGTTTCATCTTAAGATTCTTCAGTTAAGAGATTTCTCCTCATTTCCTCCTATCTCGAGCTCCTTTCAGCTGTTTTGGCGCTTGGTCACTTTTATGCAAAAAAGCTAAACCTGGCCATCACCCACCCAAACCCATTGTTCTAAATGCTATGATAGATCCTAGTCACAACATCGGCAAAATATCCTTTGGCAGGAAACATGAGGAAGGAAAGAAAATATGAAACGAACCAGCAATTAAAACAAAGATAGAATGAAGGGAAACACAGGATTGAAAATATACAGCTATAGGAAATAACCCAATAATCTTTGACAATCTATGAGAAATTAAAAGAGTGAGGGACATCTGTTATTGCATGGCCAAACATATTTACAGTCAACTGAAAACTAGCAGCTTCATCAGGTCCAAAACATACACAATTCTTTTTTTTTTTCCTGTGTTTAAGGCTCAAACTCTTCCATAAAAAAAAATTCACAATGAGTAGTGTAGCTTTGCATTGATTCACATTTACAAAACCTCTGCATGACCAGATAGCAGGTGGTTTAATTTACAACACTGGCCGGATCCAGAAAATCCAAATAAGTGACCCAATATTGTGTTTTTAAGTGGGGATCTGCAGTTCATCTACAAAGATGTTGTCTTTGCCTTCAGGTTGTTCATTTCCTCTTTGTGAAATGAACAATATTAGAGTTCAGAAGGAAAATAAGCTCGTCTCCCTCTACACCTTATGTTGACACATAGTTTGTGTTCATAAATTCAAAAGTTAATGTTTTTATTAAACTAACTCTTAAAAGGCACATTTGAGGCAACATCAAAAACAGCCCCACAAAACATGTATAGTGTTATGTTGACACGGTTCAAATTAAAGCTGCTTATTTTAATTCTATTGTGTTCTGTTTCTTTGTGTTGAATCATATTTCTGGTTATAATAAGAATTTGAGTTGGACTTTAGTTGGACAGTGCATATTCTGTGTATGTCCATGTTCATTTTTTTTTCTTTTATATGCTGGCTGATATATATCGGATCTCAGCCAATATATCAGACATCAGTTTTTAAAAGCCCACAATATCGATATCGCCCTTCAAAATCCCATATCGGTCGGGCTCTAATGGAAGTTTTCTCTTTATCAACATTTGGCCTTTTTCACATTTTTTTTTCTTATGGTCCAAATATTTTTACTTGTATGCAGACTCCTTCTCCTTTATCACTGACCCTATGCCTCATTAGGACCATAATGGCTGCAGAATTGATTGCATGTGAACTTGCACCTAAGCCGTTGAGTTCAAGTCATGGAAATGGCTTTCCATGTTGTAAATGTTTACATTTGCACATCTTTCATACATTTCAGTGTCACTGTGTCTTTGGACAAGACACATCCCCCGCATTGCCTACTGCTGGTGGTCAAAGGGTCCGGTGGCGCCCGTGTACGGCAGCCTCGCTTCTGTCAGTGATCCCCAGGGCAGCTGTGGCTACAATCTAGCTTGCCACCATCAGTGCATGAATGACTGAATGTAAAGTAAGGTAAAGTGCTTTGGTCAGTCTCCTGACTTAAAAATGCGCTATATAAGTACAGGCCATTCACCGTGGCTACATTTGCATAATTATGTTATTAGAATATGATCTGCATACTTTTGGAGGAATAGACGTTGAAAAAAAAGTGGCTGCACCTTTAAAGACCTGCTCTGCACGTACAAACAAGTTTGCATGTGTTTGCAGGCACATTGTGTATCTGTTAATCTGGGCTTACATTGCTTTACAATACATTGTTAAGAGTTGTTGAACACAAAATGTCAAAAAGATTTCTTTAAACATTTCTTTTGTACCGGATCCACTGTAATCATAAACTGTTATTGTACAATCATAACTAAACTCATTTCCAAAAGAGATGGATTACTTTAGTTTGTCTAACTAAATTGCAGCTACACTGACTCTTAAAAGCTTTTTATCAAAGCAGCTGTTTGTATTACAAATAACAGCATGTAAATTGTAACCGAGTTCATAAATGTTTGCTATTTTATTCATGTTATTTTTATGCTATTTTCTGTATTATTATCCGCCGTCCAATAAAATACCTCTTGTGTATATAGAGACCTATTAAAGCTACCATAAACAGTGAGGGTGAATCAATTGAATTAATCTGGAAGCTAAATATGATGTAATGCGAGACGTTCAGAGACACTAGTTTTGACACGGGTAAAACCAAAACAAAAAGGGTTGCCTGAGGTCAAGGAGAAAAGAAACACCCATAGGTTGGTGGAAACCGATGGGGAAAAGAGATGTTCCCACTGTGGAAAGAGAATGCCTCACCCAGCTGGAGATAAAACAGCAGGGTGCGGGTTAAGCAACTATGACCGTAATCAGAAGTATTCCCTTTCAATTATAGCCTTTAAAACATAATAAAACTCCAAGACTGCTGCAACTAGTGCATGTTTTTTGGAATAATGTCAATGGTAAAAAGAGAGTATATCCTTTTTAAATTGTAGGCTTTTATAAATCGCCATAATTGCATTTCTTTTTTAAAATTGATAGTATTGGGAATGGGGCAGGTGAAGCTGTAAA
The DNA here is from genome assembly GCA_034780135.1 of Jordanella pulchra. Classification (NCBI taxonomy): domain Eukaryota; kingdom Metazoa; phylum Chordata; class Actinopteri; order Cyprinodontiformes; family Cyprinodontidae; genus Jordanella; species Jordanella pulchra. The sequence goes on along the minus strand of JAUZNJ010041808.1, from coordinate 451 downwards.
GAAAATCTTATACCGATCTATAAACACAGAATAAGTGAGCAAAAACAGAGACCTAGACTTTGAAGGGGGATAACTAATTTGCTCTTTCACTATAGATATATGTATAAAAAAAAAAGAAAAAGGATTCATCCTCTACAGAACAAAAAACTTGAACACATCTCACAGGTCTTTCAAATGGACGAGTTAAGCACCGAACTTGACGTAAAAACATAGAATAGCAATCCTGCTGTTTTTACCTCCCTCAGCTTTCAAGCTGTGGATTTGCAAATGCTGGAAGAATCTAGAAAATCTCCCGTTTAAGTTGGGTTCTGTATTCTTCAGGGAACAGACACAGACTGATGTTTACAGTAGGTCATGCTACAGCTCTGATCATACTACAACCCCTGGCAAAAAGTATGGAATCACCAGTCTTGGATGAGCACTCATTCAGACATTTCATGCTGTAAAACAA
>JAUZNJ010041797.1:0-33812 GCA_034780135.1 Jordanella pulchra | reverse complement strand
ATTAAATCCAACTCTATAACAGTCACAAAATTGCCACCAAAATCTCTGTCCCTCTAAAATCGTTCAGAAAATCGCAAAAGTGTATAGAATTTTATTGTTTGCTGAATATCGCGATATATATCGTATCGTGAGCAGAATATCGTGTGTCGTATCGTATTGTGAGATTTTTGTATCACTACAGCCCTAATATATATACAAATTTTTCTTGCAAATTTTATATTTTGAAATTATATATTTTCTTTTTTTCTTATTACAGATTTTTTTTTAAATTTCTATTGTTCAGATAGTTTTACAGCTTCCATTCGTTTCAAATTGTATTTCACTAATCACATTTTCTTCACCTTCACCCCACCCCCAGTAGTAAAGAGAATGAGCAATTTGAAAGGAAAGGAATTTGTAAAACCTAACCTGAAAAAGAGAAATTTGAAAAAAAAAGAGTATTACAAAATCTTAAATAAACATCCTGAAAATACAAAATCTGTAAAAATGAAAAAAATTGAATCTGAAAATAAAAATAAAAGAAATATAATAATTACTCTCAAAACTTTTTTTTTCTAATTAAAACACTTTTCAAACATTCATCGATGGGTTGAATCTTTTTCAATTTTCCATTTATAGAACATGTTCTTTCAATGCAAAAATATTGGAACATATTCCACTCCATACAACACTAACAATGAATACAGAGACAGAATTAGTCTGTCTAAGACATTCTAATGAATCATTGGTGTATTTAGAACTGCAGCCTAATCTGAAGCCTGATAAATGAGGACCAGCTCTATGTGCTCCTGCTGGGGACCCTACATCCATACTGGGCTGCATCCTTGAACACCTTCCTCCATCTCTACACAGAAAAGCATGTGCAAATCCTGCATTCTGTCCTGATCTCCCCCCCTCCTAATTATCTGGACTTGTTTTTGTCACAGCTGCTGCTTTTTATTTTGGGAAACTTCTACAGCCAAACTAATCTGTCATCCTCAGCATCAAAGGACAGAAAGTAGTGGAGTTTGAATCATATTAGTGTGGTTTAAGAAAAACATGAGAGAATGTTTAAGAGGTGAGACTGAAAGCATATGTCTGAAGGTTGCTGCTCATATTCTGGATGTCCCAGAGAAGCAGTGAGAAACTTCTAAAAGTGCCCCCATGTTATACGACACGACACCGTGACCCTAGTGTCAGATGGAGCGGGGCGGAGCGTCCGCCCGACCGAGGTCTTCCTGATTTGATGGCCAACAGCTGAGTTACCCAATCGCACATTACTACGACTCCTATCTCCCATCTCTGCCTTGTCCTATCTAAGGCAGGCTGGAAGACCGGCGGTCACCATGGTAACAGGGCTCAATCTGTAGCTACACCTAAACATGTGAGGCTTTCGAATACCAGGGTAATAACTCCTGGAGCAGCAGCAGGGGCCGAGAGAGAGATGACAAATGGGGACATGCTGCTCCGTGGTTAGTTAGTGGAGTACCTGGACACGTATTCACTGAAGCGGTTCTCCATGGCAACCGGCTCTCTGGATTCAACAACTTCAAGGTCAAACTTGCTGTCGGTCTGGCACTGCGTCTCGGACTCTTTCCGTTGCTTTGGTAGAAACACAGAGGAAAGGAATAACTTGTTAGAAACAACATCAGCAGTGTTCCAGGGTGTGGCCCAGTCAAGGTGTGAACTCTTACCCTCACATAGGCCACGGGGGCAGGAGGGTGGAAGAACTTGCGGACCACGTAGGTGGTGGCAGCGATGCAGAAGATAATGGTGCCGAGGATTTCCTTCCACCAGGGCAGCAGCAGCACTGGGTCCTTCCTCCTCCGGTTGTCCGGTCCTGCTTCATTTCCCTTTATCAGACTAATGGCACTTTCTCGTTTCTCCCGGTAATTTTTGCTGTAGGGGAAGTAGTAACCGTTGTCTGCGATGAGAAAATGGGAGAAGACATTAATTCATTTAGGCTTAGCTTGGCGCAGGCATAAAACCGCTTCGCATTTGTCGCATTTCCACAAAAAACTTCTGTCCTTTATTGGATTTTACAGTTAAATTCGATTCAGTTTATTTATATAGCACCAATTCATAGCACATCATCTAAAGGCACTTTACAAAGACAATTTAATCAAAGAGGCAATTTAATCAGGCATTGGAGCACATTAAGAGACGATGACAGATTTCTCTCTGTTTTTCTTTTTTTTTCATGAGCGGTTTATATTTCTATAGACGTTGTTGAATTATTTTATGCTGCAGTTACAGCTGAAAGTCTTTTTGAGAAGGCTCTACCTGCTCTTTACATCTAGAGCAGGGGCTCCCAAAATATTAAGCACGTGACTGACAGTTTGAGAGCCCCTGATGTAGAGAACTACATTTCTGCCTCTCTTCTTCAAATAACCAAATTAGAATCTGTCTTGGTGGGAGTATCTGCAAACATTAACTTTGAAGTCTTTGACGAGATTTTGACTAGATTTCTACCTGTGATGCTTTAATTGAAGCTCTGACTGTATGTTTAGAGACGTTATCCTGTTGATCTGTAGGAGAGTCACCATGGGCCTCCAGGTTGCCTCTTAGATTTGATCTCTTTTTGCTTTCAAACAATTAATTCAACCGAGCTCTTTGGAATATTAAAATGTTTAATTTTCATTAACTAACCACTGCTTTAAACTTTTCAGCAACTTTCTGTATGAAGTATTTGTTCATTAATGTTCTTTAACGAACCTCCTTCGCAGAAACAAGTAGTTTAAATAGTAAATAAACCAGGAACCTACTTTTTGTTTTATTTTTGCAGATAAATGCTATAAATAGGGCCTAAATGTTGCTACCTTTATGTAAATGAAAGATTTTGAAATTTACGGGTTGAACAATAGCTCAAGTCAAGCCTCCCGTTTTGGCAAACCCCTGTATTTTGCCCGTTTTCCTGCAGTCCTCCTGCAATAGCGGTCTCCTGTAAATTTCCTGTATAGTTTTATTATAGTATTCTCTGGTGCAAAAAGGGGGTATGAAGTGTATGTGGTGCATTGGTGCTGCAAGTTTTCCTCTTTTTGTATGTAAAAGCTAATAAATTACAGACGTAACAGATTGTACAGATTATCCCCCGATACGCCCTCCTTGCTGCCTCCCTCCAGGTGTTCAATTTAGGACTGATAGATGAATTACAGGGAAATATTTCTGTCCTTAAACCTGCAGATTGATTGTCTGATACAGAAATAGCATCATTTATATAATTATATTATTACAGATTCTTATTTTATTTGCTATTTTTATTTTTGAACCATTAACAGTTGTTAAAGTTCTTATTTTAGGTAGAGAGAGATTTTATGTTGTTCTTTAATTTAGGTTTCTAATGATACGGAGGAGGTTTTAACTATGTTTTTAAAAATTGGAAGATAAGTAAGTACTGGAACAAACCACTTCATGCTTCAGTTTTGAAACCGTACAGGTTCCACGTTTCCTTTGTTTTATGGCTGAAATATATGTAACTTAAAACATGTAAGCCTAGAAATGTGTCTGAAAAGTGTAAATTATTTCAACATTGCACCAAACTGCATTTGATATATATTTAACAAAGATCATGTCGTTCAGGTCTGAGGATGGAGAGAAAGAAGAGAAGGAGAGGGATAAACAAACAAGGAAAAGGCAACAAGTTAGTCTAACTCCAGGTGAAAGTGTAAGAGCTGCCATTTGATGCCAACTGATTCCTCAATAGTTATGTTGAAAACATTAGCAAGATGTGTAATTTGTTCAAACTTAATAGTCTGACAATATTACTTGGTAGCTAAGTAAAATGATACAAAACAACCATTGATCTGCCTCTCCTAACAGAACTGTCGCTAGCATCGCAAGTCAAAATATGATCACCTTACTGTAGTTTCCAATTGGTTGAAAATATTTTAGATTTTTTTTTGCACATGTCTTAAAATATAAAATTTTCCTTATTTTCAAATCCAAAGCTTGATGGGTTAAAGTGTAGGGTTCTGCAATCTCTGGCATAAAACAGTCTGCCCCCTATGGGTTAAAACATGGCCGCTGCAGGGGGGATTTTAGGGGATATATAACAGCAACAGGCTGCACTGGGTTTTATCCATTGTTACCAGTGTAGTGAAACATGACTTCCGCCACATCTTTTAAATATTTACATATAAGTTTGAAATCCATGTGTAATTTTGTGTGATTGAATAATATGAACTACTTTGTGTTGGCGTGTCTTCTAAAACTGGTGGATCATGGTGGCAAGTATAAGGGCTACGCAAAGCACTGCGCATGGTTGATCATTGTGAGGAAAAGATGAGGTGTTTACCGTATGGATACTGAAGAATGGACAAGGCTCCATTGCTGTATTCATCGTGCGAATACTTGTCATTACTCAGACATTTGTCAAATTCATCAGAGCCGACCAGAGCTGGAGTTCTGGATGGGGACTCTGCAAGACCGAGAAAAAGGAATTTCTTTGAAAAGTGGTCTCTCTTTGTCCTTCTCATCAAACCCAGTGTCCCTTGGGTTTATCTTTATCTGTAAGAACAAGAACACGTACGTATTAGAGGCTTCCATTTGACAGTGGGGACAGAAATGATGTCTTTCTCCGATCCGATAGCTTTAGACGGGAACTTTTCAGAGATCCTCACTGACGACTGGAGGTAAAACTGCCCCTGAAACATTCCTGGAAACATATTTAAGAACAAAATGACGTTTTTTTTTTTCTTAAAGATAAACGAGCACAGGGGAATGAATGCACAGATGAACTCACCGAGGTAGACGCTGGACTCAGCAGCACTCCTGTCTTTATCAGGATCCTCCTCGATATCGTCTTCAGACTCTGACTGGCTGCTGTAGGCGGTGTCATCAAAGAGGCTGATTGGTGTGACTTTACCCCCACCCACCAGCCAGGCGGAGGCGATGGGTGTGCAGAACTACACAGCCAGCAGTGAAACAGGATGAGCTGCAGTAGAGCAAACACTCTTCTCTATGACGAGACTCATGATCGTCTGAAAATCTCACCTGATGCTCCCAGACCAGCTGTCCGTTTGGCTCAGTGCTGAAGGCCATGACCTTCCAATCAGGAACAGACACTTTAATGACGAGGTCCAAATGTTGGTTTTGGTTCTGCTTGTTGTCCATTTGCTCCCTCTCCTTTGGTTCCTCGATGATGACTCTCTGGCTTTCATTCCAGGCGTCCTCGTTGGCCACGTCTCCTTCCAGGAAGTTCATTCCAGACTGCTTCTCAGGGACCAGTTTGAGCTCAAAGCTGCCGACACTGAAGTTCCACCTGAAGTAACAACAACAACATCATCTCAAATTATAATAAAAATAAGATATTTATAATTACAGTAGGATTTACAACATAATGAAACAGTCCAACACAAAACAGGAAGTTCTTTTATTTTGCTTGTATTTTATTATAATAAAATTTTTAGCGCTAACTGGTTTCTGGACATTCTTGTTTGTATTTATTTATGAGATTGTTTTTCATTTCTTATAGAATAATTTTAACTGTTAACAGCCTTTCAGGGGACAAGTGTCGTGATTTAATAATTGCTAAAGGCACTATGATACAGGCGTCAGATTATTTTCTATATAACTGTCTATAGTTATCGTATTTGTCTCTACCAAATAAACCTTCAAAGCCTTAGGTCACAAGTCTTAGTCCAGTCTGAGCTGTTATTTTTGCAACTTAACTGGGTCTCAAGACAAAACCTTAAAGATGAGGGTCCTGTTTGATCGATGGAAGGATGGATCAGACTGTTCCAGCCTGTGTAGGAACCCTGGTCAGTGAGTCCTCTGCCTGAAACAATGAAAACTTACTTCTCCATTCCTGATCGAGGCCTTATGGCTCGTACAGTTTTCTGAGTCCTTTGCAGCAGGAGGACGTCCTCCGCCTCCATCTCCTCGTCTCCCCACCGACTGCAGCCTCCCGCAGAGCAAATGTACCGAATCTAAAGCAAAGACGAAAACCAAAAGTCTCTAATGAACAGTAAAAGGAACCAGAGGCTAAATCATTCAAACTACCATTGTTATATATCCACCTTGCCGCTGTAGGCCCCGAGACCATAGGTAGTGAGGGACTTGCCCCCGACCAGGACAGTGTCCTCTCCGATGCGGTAGGACGACTCCAGCAGCGATTCAACACTGAAAGGCACGGCTTCCATACTCTCTCTGTTCGGGTTCCACTGGAACAAGGCACCGTCCAGTGAAGGTATGACCATCTTATTGCCAAATACCTACGAGCCCCAAATGAAAACATTCGATAAGGATATTGGTTTTTACTCATTTACTGCCACGCTGATAAGCTATAAGAATAAACAGCTTCAGTAATTAACAAGATTGTTTTTTAATAACAAAATACTATGATTTCAAACAATGTTAAAATGTTTGCTAAATGTCTTTAATAATGATCAAATAAACATAAACTGAAAAGATAAAATTTCTTAACTGTAGAGCTTAAAGGCCACAAGTCTATAAGTTTATTTACTGGATCATAAATAATCCTCAACCTGAACAGGTTTGTTTTTAATTCCATTTTACTTAGAAATGAAAGGGTGTAGTAAAGACAGGCTTAGTCTTAGACTTGTTATCTGGACATTCCTCTTTCCAGTCATCACTAAATCAAAGTTTTAGCAATAAGCTAGTTTTTGCTATCGATGTATCTCAGGGTTTAAATAGATGTAAGAGTTTAAAGTGTCAGACGAAGCATCATCAGAGTGTTTTTGTTCCTGTTTGAACCAGAGAGCTAGAGCTAAACCCCTCCCCAACCTGTTGCTGCGCACTGCTTAGCTTCAAGATGAAATACTACTAAACAACATAAAAAACAAATTGGTTGTTAGGAAGCGTCTCTGGCCAAGAAGGAATAGTTTTAATAGATAGGAATAGGAAGAATAGAGATTTTGCTGTAAAAATACAGCAATGTCATTTAAACCTTTGTACTTTACTAAAGGTCATAGCTGCAACTTTTTTAATAAATGCAATTTATTTTAAAAAAGAACACATCCATAAAAAGAATAGAATGGTGCAGAGTACAAGTATTTTACTGAAAAAATAGACTATAAATAACTGTTTGCTCATTTTTGATGGGTCTGAAATAAATATATATTACATCTGTAGTTACTATGCCAACATTGACAGAACAGGATTCTCATGTGTTGTGAATCGGCGCTATATAAATAAACTGAATTGGAAAAATGAATTGGACTTAATGTATGTGCTTTGAATCTAAAATTTCCACATCACTGAATTATAACACGTTTTAAAAAGTAAAAACTGACGTTTCCTCATCACTGTTACATTTTAAAAAACCAAATACAAACGATCAAAAATAAACTTTTATCCAACATGTGATAAAAAAAAAAAACAAAACTCCAATAATGAGACTGTAGAGCTTTAAATTCTATGACATCATCTACAAACAAGTTTCACTTGTTTTTAATATATGTGTGTACACACTGAAACACTTGTCCACACAGACACCATCCGGCTCACATCCACCCACGCGGCCGTCTCACTGGCCCCCGCACGCTTGGACTCAATCCACAGACTTGGGACCATTACACAACTATGAGATTAGGTAATTACCTCAGATCTGGATCAAACTGTGCGACTGTGGTGAAGTGTTGCATGATGGGATCATTGATGGGGGGGGGGATGAGATCATTGCAAAAGCTTGACCCTAATCCTGATTAAAACTCTTCAGCTCAATTTTAACAAGAGGAAGGGAGGAAGTCTGAAAACTCCAAGATCACTTCCTCGGGTGGTCTGACTTATCACAGATTTTAGTATTTTATAGAGAAGTGAATCTACTGGAGTCAGAACATAAATAAAGTAAAATTCAATGCTTGGAAAATAGTAGATTTATTTATTATAAAGCAGAACATGTGCACATGGTGGGTGGTTTGAGAGGGAGGAAGGGTTAACAGTCTGAACAGATCCCTCTGCGCTGGTATCGCTGCCAGGCTGCAAAGAGGTTTCACTACAGAGAGGGAAACTCTCCCTGCCATGGGTGAGTCATGTCGCTCCTGATGCCCTAATCCATCCCTGTGATCTGGCCCAGTGTTCTGACACCAGTTAGCCCTCCCTCAGCCGCGTAATCTCCTGAAGGGTTATGCTCTGCACAGTGGAGTTCTGCACTGCCTGTTCGATTGGATTGGCCTACATAAAATCTGGATCAGCAAGTTACCAAGCTAAGGAAGTCACACAATGCAATGCACTGGAAGTTAGCTCCAAACTGTTTCTGCAAAAAGATATGTAAAAATGAATTTCATATTATAAAACAGTAAAATGAAAAAAAACACGGACATCATATCATCCCTGAGTAGCTTCCTCTGCGGCTTAAAGCTAATAAAATGAATCAATTTATATGTTCGTTTCCACTAATTTGTCTATCTATACAATTTTTGAGGAATTAAACTTTTACAAATGGTAAAAAAGAAATACCTGAATGCAGGGGTTTGAATACGTATGTAGAAGAATCAAATGTTAAAAACGGATAAAAAGAATAAAACAAAACCCAACTCATCAGCATAAACACTTTCTGCTTCTCTGTGGTTTTTATGGTCCTTTTAATCTTTAAAGAGCTCTAACACATTTATTCCAGTACCTTTAAATCTATCTGAATGTGTGTGAGCGTACTCGTATTTGGAGCTAAGGGAGAACATATTTATCCTGTTTTACTGCTAAAGTGAGGACATTAATGTAAAGTGAGTTTTTTTTTTTCTGGTTATTAATCTGAGCTGGCTGCACAGATCAGAAGCTCACATTGCCTGAGCTGAAGTGCAGAGAAATGATTTATTTTTTGTGGCTGGGTTTTCTGTCTCCTTTATAAATTACAGAGAATTTTTGGGGGGAGATTTCCTACGATACATACAGACAGCTGTGTAACCTAATATTGTTTCTTTATAACAATGTTTTTATTTTAACTATAAATATTTTACGATTATTACCATTATTGGAATGCCGATTTTTTTGAAAAAAAAAAAAAAAAAAATAAATAAATAACAAAGAAACAAAAACAGAACTTGTACACCAATACCTTTAAACTACTGTCATATTAATATTGGCCATTAGACCTGTAACTCCCCCCCTGTAGATTAAATCTAAATCGGAGAAACAAAATTATATCAGGGTAAAGTGTTTCTGTTTTGTAGCCTAATAACGTTTAGCTTGCTTAGCTTTCGTGTTTAAGCTCAAACTGCCTTACAGACACACACATGACTATTTTATTGACAGATTCGATAGAGTTGTGCCTGCTTTTTTAGTGTTCAGTCCTGTTTCTCTCCCAAACATAGCTATGGGCTCAGCTTTTACTGTAACAAACTATATGTGCTCTCTTTCATCCCTCCGCATGCAAACTGGCTCTGAGCTCATCTGCTTCTTTCCTAGACTGTTACCTTTTCTAAAATGTCAATAGATCAGTACTTCCGTGCTCTACTTGTATGTCTGCTTCTGTCTCCTTGAACCCCAGTCGGCCTTGGCTGATGGCCGCTCACACTGAGCCTGGTTCTGCTGGAGGTCTCTTCCTGTTAAAAGGGAGTTTTTCCTCTCCACTGTCGCTAAATGCATGCTTGGTGTGAAGGATTGCTGTTGAGTCAATGAGTCGTTTTCCTAGATAGAAAAATTTGAACTGATCTGACCACATGGTCTGATAAAATACTCTCTGTAAATTGCCTTGAGATGACATTTGATGTGCATTGGAGCTATATAAATAAACAGAATCGAAAAGATCCAACCCTCCAAAGCAACATAGACAAGTTTTTAAGGACAGCCTGCATACAGCAGCGATACGAACCCAGAGCTGAATATTGACCTTTAAATCATTTACCATATCAGAAGTGTAGCTAGTACCGGGATCAAAAGTTACACAGGGTTGCTTTAATACCTCCTCAAAAAAATACTTCTGTAATTGACAGAAAAGCCTTAAAACCATGACTAATTGACTTAATACCACAATTAACCCTCTGTAGAAAACTTAGTCTGCAAAATCAGAATTCAGAGCTCAGATGCTGGAAAAGGTCCAGAAAAGACTCTAATGGGTGGATCTTTAATATTAATTATCAGGAGGCATTTTTGACATTTTGTAAATAATATTTTATTTATGGAAACAGTTTATTAAAGAGGCATTGATCCAAAAGAGCTCGATAATCATTTAATGTTTCAAGTCATGTAATCGTGTTTCCCCCTCAGGAGAGGAGAGCAGGGAGGCATTTAGAGCGGGGGCTGTTGGACGGATGCTGTACAGTACGGCTCGTTGTGTGTGTTACTGCAGACGCTCCAGCAATCTTGTCAAACAGTTTTACCTTAACTGTGCAGCAATAGCGAAAAATGGAGCAGAAAAATGGACTGTCTTTGAAGTGCTAAACAAAAACTACTACAAATACTGCCGAGCTGGCCATTTCAATTTCCCTCAGAGTGCTGGGAGAAATATTGCTTTTCTCATTAAGACCAGGGAGCCAATCAAGCACTAGTCCCAGTGTGACCATCAGTCAGACTCGGTCTTTCACACTGCATGACAGCAGATGTATAGAAAGTGTTTGCTGTCTATTATGTGGTGACATCATCTCTATTTGAAAGCATTACCTCACCTCCTCTAATCCCCCCCCCCCACCAAAACACACACTAAGTCCATCCTTTAAGCCCCGCCCCACCAGTATGAGTCACTCAGTGATCAGCTCATTCATTTCAAACACACACAGATGCCCTTCAACCCCCTCTGACGCCCCGGAGCATCTCCTGTTTTTGCTGCTTTTTCTGCAGACAATGCGGTTTGCGCCGCTGTTGTCCCAAGTTTTACTGCAAGGAAAAAAAAAGTGACACACTCGGCAGGATGGAGCAGGTGACTGGCTGCTTCCGCCCTGGTATGTTGAGGCTAGCCAATAACATGACAGCGGACCCCCTCCAGCCTCCGATCACCGAGCAGACTGGTGTCTCAGGGACCCGACGAGCACCAATCAAACTGTTGCTAAGCTCTCTGTGAGAAGGAGGGGGGGGATGCGGAGGAGGAAAAAGCTGGAGGCAAAGCTGCACCCCACACAAAAATAAAGGGAGCGAAGCACATGCAGCAGACAGTCATCCCAGGTTATGGAAGCTGCAAAGGGTAGGGAAGGATTTAAGCTTATATAAAGCACAGCTGCACTGACATGAACACACACACACACACACACTGAGGTTCATAACAAGTGACGCCACAGCAGGTCAACGGGTTCAGAGCTCAGGTGGAGGATGGAGCATCAGTTAGCGTCTACGGATTTAACATCACTCTGAGCAGAGTCTATTTCTGTTTCCTCCTCTATTAAACCCATTTAATCATCTAGACCCAAGCACTCCTACTACCACCACATAGACCTAATCGTAAAGCTTATGACTAGTTTCAACTATGAATGTCAAATGGATTTATAAATGGCCTTTGACTAGGCCATTTCAACTAATAAATACAGTTTTTTCTATAGTTTTCCTCGCCATCTTCATACTGCATCGGTTTAGTTTTATCCACTTTTCTGGAATCTCTCCAGTTTTCCAGTCCTATCTGAAGACAGGAAGCCACACAACATGGTGCCACCTCCAATTTCTTCAGTGGGGACATTTTAATAGTTCAGGGTGATTGTTTTCTTCCACCCAGTGCTCTGTAAACCACTTCACTTCTGGTCTCAGAGATTAAGCACATAACAGGACTGTCTTTGCTAATTAGAGGACTTATGAAAGCACTTTGTTTTAATAATGAGTTAACAAAGTACGGCAGGGCTTGAGACAAGTCTGTGTCATAACATTTTAACAGTTAACATTTTTATTTGCAAAATTGGAAAATAAAAACATGCAATAATGTAAAACTTTGTGTTGGTCTGGTTAAACGCATAAAATCCCAATAAAATTAATTGTATTAATGTATCAAAATGTAAAACATGTTAAACAGTATTACCATCTCATAGAATTAGTTTTAAAAATTTAAAGGAACCATAATCCTCAGCAGAAAAGGTCAACTTTTTTTTTTCAACGTTCTGGTCAATACAGATAGTTCAGAGTGAAAATCCCACAAAAACTACAGAAGAACTATCAGCTTCCACAAGGTCTGTTAGACCTTAGCTGTGTTTTATGTTTTTTTTCTAAACTCCACTTTTCTCTAGACCTAAACCTTTGTTTTTATTAGAACATAATAAAAACAAAGAGAACTCAACTTTCACGCCGACCAATATCTGAATTTTAAAGCCGACGTAAGGAATTAAATTTGTTCCATTATTGTTGGAGGCAAAGAAGAAGTTTTATTAATGGAAATTTTAAAAAAACAGTAATCCAGAAATGAAACTAAAAAAACTTCCTATTAAAAAAAAAAAAGTTTGGAGAGTAACTTTGCAGTTTTCTCAGATGTTATTATTCAAATTTCCCCCCATATTTTGTATCTTCCTTTTTTCCCCAAACTTTATTTATTACAGATCGTATTTTTTTTTAAATTTTATTTTAAATTCTCTTTTTCAGTTTGAGTTAAAAAACAATGCATACTTTACAGATCAGATTCTCATACAAACACTCTTGATGCGCACATTGACCAATAAAAATGTTGCTGCTAATGTCCACACAGACCAATAGAAATGCATCTTTGCTTCTCACTCAAGAGGAAAACCCATCCCCAAAAGTGAGACAGATGTGATCTGTAAAACACAATTTGAAAATGACACTTTTAAAACTCCCATCTGAAAAAATGAAATAAAACAAAGAAATTCGAAACAATAAATGAATGAACAAATTCAAGAAAAATTAAAAACAGCAAAGTTATTCAAGAACTTTTTTTTAAATTAAGAATTGTGTCACAGTTTAATTTATAAAACGTGTTCCTTGCTTGCAACAATAATGGAACAAAATTTACTCCATACCGATGTCGTTACCGGTTAATTGCTTTTAGCCAATATTTTCCTTCCTCCATTTAAATGATAAAGATGATAACAAATGTTACACAAGAGTCAATTTAACCAAAAAAAAAAAGAATTTTATAAACAGATCAAACAAAATATTAGCAAATGGATCGGCTGATGATTCCGATATCGGACAAAAATATCGGCCCACCTTTGTGTATTGTTCTATATCCACAAACAAAAATCAGCAACAAAACAACACGAAAATTATTGAAGGGAAGAATAAAAATCAAAGAGAAAAAGGAAGAAGGAAAGGAGATGAAGAAGCAAAGAATTGTGCTCACAAGGAATAAGAAAGAAGAAAAATATAAAGAAGGAAAAACTTTTAAAAAAAAGATTAAAAACTTTAAAATGATAGTATAGGAAAAAAAAAACTGGAATAAAAATATTATTCTATGCTCAATTCTTTTCTTTAATCATCCAAATTTAGTGAATATATACGAATATATATATATATATAAAGTAACAGTCCTACCAAGTGCATCGGAATGCCAAAGGCGCCTAAAGTTAAATAAAATGCTTTTACAAAAAAAAACAAACAAAGATAAGAAGTCTGGCCTTTTTGGGAGAAAATCAATCTGTCAACTAGGTCAATAATCTAAAGCTGGTTTGTATTGCTTTACTAATAAGACAGACGTGTTGCTCAGATCCAAAAACTCCCCACCAGCAGACCAGCATTAAACTGATCTAAGAAGCCACCCGACCCTTGTTAATATTAGAAGCTCTTCCCCCGGAGGCAAAATGCTCAGACAGAGCGAGTCCACATCAAAGCCGACTGAGAGCATGTCTCTAGCATGTATCTCTGCATGCAGCTCTCTTGTCTCGCTGCGAGGCTCACTTCCCTTTCTGCATGTCAGTGTGGGTGTTTTAAGCTTCTGTATACATGTAAAGGCGAGGGTCTTGTTGTGCTTGTATGCATAAACCGCTACAGTCAACAAAACAGGCTCATCCTCCAGGCGAATCCACTCCTCTCCGATTCATGTGGGGGTGAAGAGTGTGTCTGGTGTGTATTCACTGGGAACGTGTGCATGTTGGCTAGATGTCAGCAACAGAATCCATCTATTCAAAGTGCACAGAGTTCAAATATTGGTCTGAATGTCTACATACAGTAAAAACAAAGAAAAGCAGAAAGAAATTGCTGTTTTAGAAGAGAATATAGGTAGAAGACTGGTTTGACTTTGTTATAAGAGGTTAAAAACAAGACATTTGTAATCTTTCTGAGATTTTTGAGAAAGTGGCTATTTTGTTTTTGTGCAGCAAAGATTCCTGAAGAAGTGTCTGACCACTTTAACCCCAAAACTTTAATACCTTTTATATGAATTTGTAATTATAGACCAAAATAAAACAGATCTAGTAGCAATTCTAGTATTATTAGAAACTTTCTGAGACTGACAGGAGGCATCGTTCTAACTCTCCCTAATGAGCAGCGGGGGTCCGCTGTGCTGCAGCCCCTCAGCTGTCACCTTCCCAGCTGAAGCCAAACTCGTTCCTTCTGCTTCCAGACTGAAGGTGTCCCACAGCAGCACAGCCCCACGTCCTTATCGTCAAGGTGGGAAGTCAATACAACAAATAACTGCACTTATACTAAAGCGTTATCTATTCGACATATATTCTGATTGTTTCAGTCGATTTCATGCAAAGAAATGAAAAGTTCAAAACAATCGTTTCCTGAAATTCATCCAAGTTTTTCTTTGTTTTAAACCAATAATAACAACATTGATCAAAATAACTGGCATTCCTTGTTTTTGTTAAAATGACAGAATGAAAAAGCTGAAGAGGTTTGAATACTTCTGCATGGCAGTGTATGGAAAAATTAAATATTAGACACTTTTAAAGCAGCATGTTTGTGTCTGAATCCACATAAATGATGGGAAACCACATTTCATGCTGCCTTAAATGAGTAACAATCAGTCGGATTCTACCTCAGGTTTGCTGAGGCTGGACGACACCAAGCAGCCTGAGCCGACATCCAGGTCCCACTGCTTCCTGCCCTGGTTGTGAGGATCCAACGCAGAGATCCGCCCATCAAGGGTACTGATGATCACGAGGGACCTAGAGACAGGATACACAATCAACCATAAAAATCAGGTCCTGAGTGCAATCGTCATCAAGTCGATGATGTTTACTTCAGTGTTTATTTATAGCAACAATAGTCTCTGTGAAAAACCAGGAGGAGCGATGCAGCGGTGCTGCAGATGTTGCCTTTTCCTCCTGAACCTGTTCGGAAATCAGAGTGACCTTCATCAGAAGTTACAACGGCACACCTGTGCCAAGACAACCCCCGCTGTGTCAGGTGGTCTGGGCAGCATATTGATTAAAGAGGATTATTAAATCATGACACACAGTCACCTCACTGCAGCCAAGTGAGACGAGGACCACAGATGTGTTTGGAGAAGATAAACAAGCCTGGTTGGTTATGTGAAGATAAGAAGAAGAGCTAAAAGGCTGAGTTCTATGAGAGTATCCTCTCTATTTACTTCGAATTAGGCCTTTTAATGTTCATAGAACTGATTTTTCCCTCATTACACCTCAATAAGTGTCTCATGGGTCATCCTTCTAACAAACATTTCATTCAATCAAATCAAATGCGACAATAAACTGGGATTTGTTACTCACATAGCTGGGATCCAGGGTCTGAAGGTTAAACAGTACGAGCAGCTCTATGAAGGGCTGGTCAGTCACTTCTTAGGATTTTCATTAGAGATAGACCAACAGATCAGCCGGTCGATAATTTTGGCCATTATTGGCTCTTTCCTGTCGTTTTTGTTCTGGTTTCAGCTGATCCATGTATGCATTGCTGATTCATTTGTGCGTTCAGAAGCCATGCTTTGAGATTAGACGAAGCTCATTCACCGTCACTCCCTCCGATTGCCTGTTACTGTGTTTTGGTTGATTTTTTCAATGCATTTTTCTTTGGGTGTTGTTGTTTAAATTAAGATTTGTGTAACTTTTGTAATAATTCTCTGATTTTTAATCATGTCAACGGAAAAAGATAAAGCAAATCTTTACCTTAAAGGGGCCCCATGATTAGTTTTAATAGACGTTATTTGAGAAATATTTTTTTGTAAAACAATACAGCAAAAAACACTGTGAGCCACAAATTGTAATGAAATATTCTCACAAGGATTTTGTATTATTGCTTACAACGCAATGCATTCTGGGTAAATGACCTATGCTAAGTCCTGTAGTCCTTGCTCTGTGCAGCCAAAACAGCAATAAGTTAAACCTTTTCAATTTGAACCAGAGCATCTTGAAATTGATGAGAATGAGGAAGTTACCAGAGTAGGAAGAGGGGAGAGTCCAGATAAGAAGCTGGTGTTTGTGTGGCTGCTGCTGAGGATGCTAATCCAGATGTTGGGCTATGCTACAAAGAGCTCATTTTTCTAACTGAAGCTGTTTACAGTTAGCATCAGCGTCTCAGATCTATCTGAACGAAGCGTTACAACGACTGAAAGATGTCACTTTAAACAGTTGTTCATTTTCTCCTGATTAGATTTTCTTAGCCTTCCTGTGTTTTACTCTGTAGCCTTCAGTCCAGTCAGACCTAACCAGGTCATCAACCAGCATGCATTACACAGGTAAGTAAATGGCATCCTCCATGGGTGAAAAGTAATAAAAACAAACTATTCTAGATATTTTCAAGTAGATATTAGTTTTTAATGTATCACGAAAAGCACTTTTTAAATCAAAATAGGAAAATTAAAAGGTTTTTAGGCCAACATGTTCAACTAGCCCTTGATCCATTTAATAAAAACCTGCATTGGTCGATCTCTAATCTTTAATGTTTATCTCCAGTGTGGAGAAAGGCACTAAATCAATAGAAAGTCCTCGTACCGTTAACGATGGAACCGCAGCCTCCTGTATGGACGTTAACCTCTGCTGGTTTTTGTTAGAAAGCACCAAACTCCTCTCAACACTCAATGAATCCATTTTTCATTCACAGGCAGAGAGCTGGTCGACAGCGAGAAGCTACAACTGAGAATTGGGGGGGAAATAGGACACAGGAGGGGGGGAAGTATTTACTTTGCATGATATATGGGCTGAGGTTTTCCAACAGCACGAGATCACCTCACCCTGGAGGAAAGATTTTAAGAAGTAATGAGGAGATGGATTTTTCCTTTTCCCCCCCCCCCTCCAATTAATGCCTCTGCTCTACCTAATAGTTAAACAGATGAAGAGGTTTAGCACTAAGTGCAAATTCTACTAATGGCCTCCATTGCTGTTTATGTGCTCACACAGCAATATCTGCTAACAGCGCTCCTTTCTCCTTTCCCTCCAGTAACAGGATGACTTAGATGAATTGAGACATCCAACCCCACCCTTCGCCAAACTGTTAGGGTTTCCGCCGCATTGCTTGTCAGTCATGTCCAGAGCTCTGCCTGCGGCCCCATCCTGACTATTGATTTGTATCCATCTAAGAGGTGAAGGTGTCAACATGGCATTTCAGCTTTATTTAACCAAGGAGGAGAGTGCAGCCGGGGCTTCGCCTCCTCAGAGTTGGCTTTAAACACACCTTGGATAATTGAACCTCTAAAGGGAGAGTTCAAGTTTATGAGGGAAAATTTCTGTTAAAAGGTTTAGAAGTAGATAATACCTGATCAACAGTAGATGAATCTCAGAGTCTTCCTTTAGCATTAATGCTGGATAGTCAGTTTTAAAGGCCAACACTACAGGTGCTAAAAATGAACTTTTGCAACTTAAATCTAAAAAACAGCTTGAACCCTATGATAGGAACCATAAGAACGTTGGTAATTTTGCAAGCGGTTAGTTTAATTTTATTATTATTTTCTTCAAACGGTAAAAGAAAAGAATGTCATTAATAATCTCCCTATGCAAAACACATTCAGATAATGGAAAATGTAAAGTGTTTCTGTTTAGAATTTAAAACTACAGGTATTAAAGTTATTTAAGGAACGATAATAAAAGAAAAAGGTTCCAAATAGTCTAATCTCTCCAAAAATTCGTTTTTTTTTTTTTTATATATAAGTTTGATTATTTTTCTAAACTCTATAACACAAAAAATGCTCTACAGCAGGGCCGTGTGACTGCTGGTTTTCATCATGACATCCCTGCTCTACAGGTTCACCAATGGTAGTTAATAGGAAAATAAAAATCCTGATTGTTTTTTAATGCATTCAATAAAGGCTGGACAGTTAATTTGGCTGTTTTGGCAACTTTAACCAAATGAACAGGAATTAAAGTTTTACTCAAGTAACATTTAAAAAGAGTAAAAAATCATTTCTTACTCCAGCCCTTTAGATGGCCATAACTTTACATAGGTCTGCTTACACAAGGCATTAAGGAGAGAGTCGCAGCTAGCCCGTGGATAGGTGAATGGATTAGTACATGCAAACTAGAAGTCAGCATTTCTTCATGAAGCAGGAAAATCTCATAAAAAATTCACTTTAGACAAGAGGGTATTTAAGGCCATGAAAACAATCAAGTGCTGGAGTTGAAGAGGAAAGCTTTGTCAGTTGTCTGGTAGTACTTTCCTTTCATAGAGGACAACTATGTGCAGTTTTAGGTGCTACCATCACTGTAAGCGTTCAGAAGTTTTACCATTAGATAAAGTACCAGTAAAACTGTTTATTATTATTTATTATAGGCGTGTTTGGTAGCTAGAATCTGCACTTTATGTTCAATAAGGACTGATGGACAACTCTGAGTGCTGTTCTCTTGATTTAAGATATTTAGATAAAAAAAAAAAAAAACTTTACAAGTTGGTTTTTTAAATGAGATTTTATGTACAACATTTGTTGAAAAGGTTTTGTAGAGTAAATTGATTATATATATATATATAAATAATGTTTCTTTGTTTTAATTCATATTTTTTTAGGATTTGTAATTTTCAAAGCATAGCTGAGTCGGAACAATTGGCCACTTCCAACCTCCCTGATTGGTGCATCTCTAATTAACAACTTTTAACATAAGCCTTTAAATCCCATTAACACATTTCTAAAACATTATAAGAAACATTACTTCTTACCCAAACTTCCAAGAGGATTTGTGAACCAACAACTCGTTAGTGCTCAGCAGGAGCTACAAGTGATCATACAGATGCAAATGGCGTCACTAAACAATAACGCATTGTGAGTTTTTTTAACGCCTTCTCAAACTGAGATTATCTCTTGGAGTCTGCTGTAGGCATCATCAGCCTCACCGCCAGCACTGAAGTGTAGAGCGCTAAGAAAAACATTGTTTTTCCTCGCAGCCGCCAATAAAAACACAGCGCTTGAGCCTGCTCTCACCCTCTCAATTGGCTGCGGGACCCTGCCAAAAATATTAGGCTGATTGGCTGTTGCTAAGCAGTCTGCTCTCTGAGAGGGTGGAAGCTTTGGCGGCCTTCGCTCGGCCGACCCCCCCCTGCCCTGGCAAGTTGCTCTCTGAATGTTAAAGTGATCTAAAAGTCATAGAGAGCACTGAGTTCATCTTCAAAGATAAAAAAGATTTCATTCTTCTGGTGCGATCAAAGGCTTTGTGACCTCTTTTTATGCCAGATAAAGGATGAAGGGTAGTGGTGGTGGTGGTGGGGGGGTCCACTTATTTAAACAACTTAGGTATTCTGATCTGAGAAGAGAGAAGTGAGGATGAAAAATAGTAAATCAAAACAAAGAGCCTTGCTGCATCTTTTGGAACTGGAGGCAATTTTATTTACCACATTTGGGCCCCGAGACGCTGCAGCTCTGCTCGGCTCCAAAGGGATGACACGCAGCCTGTGGGCTGCTGCAGCTGCCGACCGAGACAGATGCACAGACGCTCAAGAGGCATCTGAATGGAAAACAGAGACAGAGAGAGGGAGGCTGCCAAAAGACTGCAGGCTGTTAGCGTCCTCGTCTGTAATGCTGTCAAAATGTCATAAATGGTGCAGAGCAGAGCGCTCCTTCAAATCACAAAGCCCACGGTGGAGCAGGGAGACAATTAGCCTCGCTCTCACCAGACTCTGCTCCTCAGAGACGCTAAGCCTCAGTCTGCACACACCGGCAAAACTCAGCTAATGGTAAACACTCTCTCCATTGACAGAAACGAGCAGGATGTTTACAGAGCCAGTCTCCAAGGAGCGCCAGCTCCGGAGGTGGACCAATCCTGAAAGCCTGCTGCTCCTCGGCAGCCAATGGAAACGCGGTTTTCCTCCTCAGCCGGCCAATGGATGAATGCCTCTGCAGCTTGTGAGCCAACGGCGGGGCAAGGCTGCCTGTAACCATGCAACAGCAAGCAGCCTGCGCGCGTGTTGGAGCATCGGGCTGTACTGCTGCTGAGGGGCTGGATGAAAATACGAGAGCGTGGGGAACACGTGGAGAGAAAGTTATGGATGTGGCTCTG
Organism: Jordanella pulchra; assembly: GCA_034780135.1. NCBI lineage: Eukaryota > Metazoa > Chordata > Actinopteri > Cyprinodontiformes > Cyprinodontidae > Jordanella > Jordanella pulchra. Next base: position 13,632 of record JAUZNJ010041797.1, on the reverse strand, counting down.
AGCCGGCCGCACCCAGATTCAACGACACAGCCAGCTCCTGCTGCAGCAGTGGACGGATGTAACTGTTCAGCTGGAAACGGGGTAAACCAGAAAGAATGCAATGAGAGCCAAGTTTATTCAGGACATTAAAACTTTGTCTGTATTCAGTAATTGTTGCATATATTTTAGAAAATACTTGCTGCTATTCAACTCTCTGAGTTGCTTCCATCCTAAAGTATTTCCAGACATCTGAGTTTGTCTCTTAGGAGAGAAGAAAAAGTTTGGTCGCAAGTTTTACCATGCTCTACGTTCCCCAGAAATAGGTGTGGGAGGGGGAGCACATCTTTATTCTTTACTTCATTCAGCCCAATAGAACATCGACAGCATTAAAACAAAACTTTTTCCCTAATAACGCCTATTTAAACCAGAAATAAATAACTAAAAAAAGTTAATTACTTTAAATACGTCTTTAATTATCTAACTGTATGGTTTATATTATATTCTTATTGTTGGATTAATGCATTAAAATAAACCAATAATAATTTTTTTTAGATAAAAAATCCACATTTCTATGTTTCATGATATATGCCTCTGATAATGGCAGAAGCATCGACCTTTGGAACCCCAGATTTAAAGTTTTATTGTGGTTTCAAAATGCAACGCTATAATAATAATAATCTGGGACCATTTGTTTTCCGTTTGCTCTGGCTTTAAATGGTGGATCTGTTTCTGCCTTTCTTCCTCATTTTGTTTTTCACCAGCAGAATAACTGACAGAGACCTGCTTCCTTATCTCAACCGGCAGCAGTGCAGCAGAGAGCAAAGGGTGTGGTTGGAAGAACTTGCTGCACTTTTTACTTGGGGGGGGGGGGAAATAATAAAAAAAATCCCCCCCCCACCACCACACACACACACACACGCCACAACATGTGAAAAAACGTTAACACCACCCTCTCTCTTCCTGTCGCACGTGGTAAAATCCAAACTCTATGGCGCCACGCTCCCGCCAGCTGATTGGCCAGTAGACGTCTCGGAGCTGAGGATGTGATTGGTTGTTGCTAAGCAGTGATGAGACGGTGAGAGTGAAAACAAGACAGCGTGGTCCTACTAACCATCAGCCTGCTGTGTTTTTATCCTCTCCCTCTCTCAGAGAATCACACCTTGCTGCCGCTGCCCCACCCATACTGCAGTACTGCGAGATGTACCAAAATAACCACTGACCTAATAAAAGTCCCTCCGACTGATAATCCTGCTTAAGACCAGCGTTGCGTTACAAGCATGCTGACTGCGTCTCTACAGCTTCATGAGGTCAAAAACAGGCGGCTAAACAGCATCAGATGGGCCAGCGAACACAGAGGACATAAGTTCACTGGGTTCTGTTAAGACTCCTTAAAGGACTGATCAATTATTGCCACCTGTTATTTTAAGCACAGCATCTATTAATAAAACACATAACATCTCCTTAGATTCAGAAAGCAGAGGAGTAGAAAGTTAGAAAGAAAAAAAGTCTCGACTTCATCCTTTACCTGACTGGAAGCAGACCCATGTGGCCAAACTCTATACTGAGCACTGACCCGTCTTTCTGTTGCAATTGGCTGACAAGTAGCCCGGCTCGGCTGATTGGCTGTTGCTAAGCAGTGGGGCTGTTGGAAGCCGGCTCCGGGGCTAAGCGGCCCAGAAGAGCCGTAGCTGGATGTCACTGTGGGGGTTGGGGGGGTTACAGGTTAGCAATGTGGTGGGGAGGAGGGCGGAGGCTGTCCTCTCTGGTCTCACCTGCTGGAACTCCCTAAGGTTCTACAGAGCCCAGTGGAGCCCCCCCCCCAACGAGCCGCAGCCTCAACCCTGAGCAACTGGCACACAAGCACGGGTTCAAAACACACACAGGTGTGAAACGCAAAGATGGCGGAGAGCGATGGGCTGACAGCTGACAAGCGACACCAGCGAGCCGCGCGTCACCATCTGAGGGCCGGATCAAAGCAGACATCTAGAATATTTATAGATTACAGGATGCATTGCTGGTGGGGTGAGTCTGGGTGCGTCTGTAAGGGGGGTAAAAACAACTGCAAATATCAAACTTGAGAAGAAAAAAAAAAAAAAAGAAAGAAGTTGACACCTGAACGACGCAGCTTGTTTATGAGAACGCCTTTGAAGTGATCTGTAGTAAACAAAACAAAGACATTCAGACGGTTGGGGATGTGATTTCCTCAGATGATCCTAAAATCAGAGAGAAAGAAGTACGGCAAACCTAAACCGATGTAACACCTGAACCAAGTTGTAATTTAGTAAGAGAATCAGAGGATTGGAGGTCTGGCCGGGAAGGAAAGCGGCTGACCCAGTTGACGCCAAGCAGACGGTATGAACGGCACTGCAAAAAACCAGTCCAACAATAAGTTGATTTTTCTCTTAATAAATTCATTTGCCCTTAATTTGAGCAGGTAAAGAAGATGTTCTGCTAATGGATTGATTGTAATTTCCCTTAAGATAAAAAAAATTAGACATTATTCACATGAAATGAAATAATGGAGTTGCTATTTTGTTTTGTTTTTTTTTTTAAACACACCTCATCTTATTCCCTTAGAAAACCAACCTGATAAAAACAAGGAAAAACACACTTTTTTTGGGGGGAAAAATTAAGGTACTTCTATTCATTTTTTTGCAGTTTATTAAAACAGCTCGACTTTCTTTATGTTAAGCTGGATGATTTGGCCAAAACTTATTGCAAAGTATTTCTTTAATTTTAATCAAAGCCTTTTAAAGTTTGACTTTAACATTTACTTTAAAAGACAAAACATATAAAACTACATAAAATCTCGAAGCTCAGTTAATCACAGAAGCTGTAATCAAAGGCAGCTTTGGAATATCTAAATATTGGACATGTGACATCACTGTTATTGAAGACAATTATTATGGGATACATCGTCCATGTCAACCTGTAGGTCCTGCTTTCCCTCTAGATCTCAGAAATCCACTCCAAAGTTTGAACTGTTAAAAATTTAAACATCAGTTTGTCAACCTTTCTTGAAATGAGTACATTTTCCCGTGATTTGAGGAGGTAAATAAGACCATTAGCTAATGGATTAAGATGATTTACGTTTAAATCAGAGGGAAATAAACTCAATTATCTAATTTCACATGCATAATATCTAATCGTCTTATTTTAAGGGGAAAAAAAAAAAAACATATTCCTCTTGCGATCATATTTTTCAACAGCTCAAATCAAGAGCAAACACACTTATCTTAAATAAAGTTACATTATTTGAAGATCAGTCTTTGCTGTTTGGGACAAAACAGCTTTCTGAGCGCTAACTCCTCTAAAAATGAGATTCATTTTCAGATTCTTAATAACTACACCTGCTTTGGTTCATTGTGAAGATAAAGAGGTTAAAAAGGAATACAATGTGTCTAGTAAAACTTTAAATGATGAGCTAAATATGATGCAAAAAACCAAACCTAAACTGGAGATCTCTACGGCCAGACATTACTGCTTGAGATCTGTTTTCTCAGTTTAAATAAAAAGATTAAAAAAGGTTATTAAACATGAACAGAAAAAACAAGCCGAGTTTCCCGTTGTTTGAAGACAGTGATATAATGAAACTACCCTGAAAAAAACACAGGTTTGAGATCTCCAGACACTGAGACAAAGAGACGACACAAGAAAACCAGCTTGAGATAATGAAACATTGCTTTAAAACGTACTTATCAATTTATAACGCTGATATAATTTAAAAAGAAAAAGTTGAGACTTGATTTTCTTACGATCCGTAAACCTTTTCACCCCCCACTGCAAATTGATCAATCGAGATCCGAGCGCTTTTAAAGTGTGCAGACAAGAATGTGGAACCAGAGCAATGTGAAAGATCGTTCAGATTTTACAAGGTGTTGAACAGAAGAAAAGCTGCTGAGCATCAGCTTCAAACATGATCTCTACCAGATTCCTCCAGGAAACACATGTTGGATCAGGTAAACCTGAAGCTGCTATTGATTTTTTTTTTTTTTTTGGTCCTAGTTTACGTGGTAAGGATCACGCAGTGGTCAAACATGTGACTCAAGTCTTAATTTAAACAACCAAAAAAATGTAACGTAACATTAACAACAGATTGCAGATGAGAGGCAAGTTTTACGTCTTAAAACATGGCAGCTAAATAAAACAGAAAAAAGAAAAAGATTCAAATGTTCAGATAATTAAAAAGTTAAAATGATGTGTTAAATAATGAAATTTGATAAAAAAAAAATGAATTAAAAAATAAAGAATTACCTTTCTCTATATTTAGAAATAAAAACAGAGTGAAGTAATTCTCTGTATATTTAGCAGGTCACCACTCGGTCGCAGTGTTATTTTTAGGGTCACAGTCTGAAATGTTTGGGAACCCGATTTACCCGATTTTATGATAAAAATGACAAATGTTACATAAGTCTCAATTAAAAAAAAAAAAAAAAAAGAAACATCAGTTAATCAAACAAAACAAATAATAATGGATTTTAAATAGAGGAAGTGGTAAAACGTACACTTCATCTGATCTGGAGGCATGGCTGCTGAATGCACCAGTGGTCAATGCATGCGCATATCGGCCGATACAAAGGTCATCCAAAAATATCCAGTTCGTCTCCAATGTTTAGAAATGAAATTAACTGTCCAGCCCCTAATTGGGATGCTGAAACTTGAAGTTTAATATAGAGATCGCCAATAGAGATTTTCTGATTATTTTGACATCAGTCTAACCGATCCCTGATATGTGCTGCAGATATTTTATATTTTCAATTTTATATAAAATATACTTCTTTTATTCTTTCAGATGATATTTTCTTTCTCCATTTACATGATACCAAAGAAACAATGAACTAATGTTACATACGTACGTCTCAATTTAAACAAAAAACAAACACTGAGTAACAAGTCAAACTCCACTTTACCGGATGGAGGGAGCAGCGATACATGCGCCTCACCTGATCTCAAGGCGTTGCTGCTGAATACAGCGGTTCACAAACTTTTGTTATTTAAGAAAAAGAAAAAAAGTTTTTGCTCCCACTCAACCTGCTTTAACCTTTTGAATAGTAAAAAAAAAAAGAAGAAAAGTCAACAGCAGTGACAATCTAAACTGTTAAAACTACAACCTTTAAAGTGCAATAATTTTCAAACTGGGTAATTTATTCATTTCATTTCAACAAAATCGCACTAAAATTATACAGCACCGGTGCAGTGGTTCCCACTCTGGGAAATCGGCCGATATAATGCAAGGAAAAAATAAAAAAAATCGAAATATCAGCAAGAACTATCAGGTGGCTGATGTATTGGTCGATCTCTACTTTAAATGTCATTATCTAACAGCTGAGACACTGGAAATGGTATTTTCACAATAATCACCTTTGAGATTTAATTATCTTGAGACAAAATGAACTTTATATAAAATGTTGAGATAATTACTGAATCAAACTTTAACCAGAGGTTCCAGGGTTTCTTTATGTTGAGAAGATAACAAACGTTTTTACAAGGAAACCAGCTTTATGTGTTATAAACAAACAGAATGAGATTTCTTGTACCAAGTAGGACAGTAAAACTTATAACAAAACCAACTAATCATCTTATTTGCCATGCTTATGTTATTTTATAAAAAGCAACGAGGGTGTGCGATACATCAGCCATCGGCTAAGGTGATGTCATAACAATCTATATCGGCTTTCAAAAACCAGTATCAGTCAATCGCTACATTTGAGTTTTTGACTGAAAATCCCAGGAAACATGCAGACTACATTCCCTCATGAGTGTCAGCTGCTAGTTAATAATAGAGAAGCCCCGATCCATGCCCCCCCGATTCAATCCGATACCATGCATGGGATGAGCGAACTAGACAATATCGATCCAGTACTACTGTTGAATGAACTGAACGTATTTATCGGATATCAGATGCAGCCAATTAGTCAATATCAAAGCCGATAACTGATCAGAGTATCGGATCTTTGCATGTCTAAGTAACAATAGTAATAGTGCTTAGATTATAGTAAAAATGACACTTCTATACCACAAAAACACCTTGGAACTTGAATGTCAAACGAGATCGACAATCATAAGAAATTCGAGAATGTAAGTCTAAAAATGAAATGATGTAGAAAGACTGATGTCCAATAACTCAGAAAAATGAAGGTTAATGAGAGAAACATTCTTTTTTATTCAACTGAAAGCTTTAATTGGGCTGGAGCTAGATGAACTCCTGAAAAACCAACATTTTATTTCAGGTGCTAAAAAGAGAAGCCAGTAGAGACGGGTTTCCAGACAGGTGGAAACACTGCATGCCGTATGCAGCAGACTATATACCCGAGGGGTGACATTAAAAAGCAATGTGTATGTATGAGAGCGCCAGGGAAAGAAGCAAAGGGTAAGATGTGAGCGAGACTAAACTCAAAGAGCGAGAGATAAAGAGAATAATTTCAAGGGGAGATCGAATCCAACAGAGACATGCAGATGGAGGAGGTGCAAACAGGCTTTACATGTTCAAAAAGAGAAAAAAAAACGTTATGATTTGCGAGTTTTAAAATCATTGACAAAAAAAAAAAAAAAAAAAAAAAATCACTCCATAGATTTCTCTTCCTTTTTTGTAAAAAAAAAAAAAAAAAAAAAAAAAAAAAAAAAAAAAAGCTAAATATCTCCTTTTAAAAGCAAAACTTTTTGAGAACTTCATCATCTTTATGGTAAAGTTGAAACAGAAGCCTTTATAGAAGCAAAGAGATTGAGACAAGAATAGATTAAAGAAAAGATGCAACTGAAAAAAAAAATAAAGGAAGACAGGAGATGAAGGTGCAGAGAGTGAGCATGCAGGGTGTGACCAACACCTGGATGATTCTCAGGAGTTCTGCTGCAGCTGCAGACAGAGGAGCAGTGGGCTTCTTTCTGGGCAAACTGCACCGGTTGTTAGTCTGAGCTTCTTGATAATGAGCGGCGGCAGCCTTCATCTCTAACTCATGCGGCGCTGCAACAGCTTTTAAGCAACCCAAAAGACAACTTCAGCTTTGTTGGTGCAACACAGAAAATAGAATCTGTAGAAATAAAAAACATTAAAGAGGAAAACGGATCATTGTGTCCTATTCGTTTCCATAGTTAAATTATTTAAAATGCCTTCGTCCTTCCAGACAGGAGCCAGGCTGAAATGGACCCCCCCCAGCACAGCCCCCCCCCTCAGTGGCTCCTGGATGTGAGAACTGATGCAGTTCTACAAGCAACCGGCTCTAATGTAGCAAATATGTTTTGTTTGTTTTCTCAGAAGAAGATCTTCGTCATCACTGAATAGCACCCAATGAAATCACAGACGCATCCTGATCTACGCTTTAATAAACAACAAATAAGTAAAACAAGTTTAAAACAATAAATATAATGAGTTGCTTTCAAAGTTTTTCATGTTTACAAAAAAGATCCAAGCCTGCTGAAATGAGCAGGTTTTAAAAAAAGCTCGTAGTTGCTTGTTCTACTCACACTACTCTGTGTAAGAGAGAGGAGCAAAAAGGTAAGTTTAAGGTATGTTTAACCTCAAAACAACGACATTCAGTGAGTTATTCATTTACATTTTTGCTAAAGATATTTTTAAAAATCAAACGAACAAACATATGTAAAGCTGAGACCAATTTAGCAGATTAATCATGATTAAGAGGAATAATCTTTGGGTATATTCTGGTAATCTAATCGTTACCTAGAGTTAGGGTACAACTCCTGTACTTCAGCGTAGAGGGCTGCTGGTCTCCATTATGCTGAAATTCATTGCCCCCCCCCCCCAGCACAAACGCTGGTTGCATTAAAAGTTTTGAAATGACACTGAAATGAGGCCGATACTCTGACTTTTAATATGCATAATGGCTGAGAAAACTGTGTTTTTAAATACATTCACCTCCTTATTCACACATACATGTGTCGCCCTTCAGATTTGATCATCAACCCTCAGCGCCTGCGGGCAGGTGAACATGCGCTGCCGTCCCGCCAGCAGACAGAGACGACTTTGAAAGCAGTGGTGAAGTGACCAGGTTCAGATTCCCAAACAGCTGATCTGTCAAACTGAACTAACCGATGGTCTTAGTGTTAATCAATGAATAAAATAATCGATAGGTGCAGCCCTCAAAAAATGTTACAGAGATGTTAATGTAATTATAATTACTGGAAAGTTTTACTTAAGGTTATAATAAACTGGGAATATCCGATCAGCTAAAGTCTAGCTTGGTTCTAAAAAGAGTTTCTAACTTTGGTAAACGGACTGTAGTATAATATATTAAATAGTGAGCACTCAAAGAGCCACATCCACACAGTGACATGCAGGCTGTGGATTTTACAACCAAACTGGATCCAGCTCTAATAAATTCAGACATTATGGTCCGAAACTGCGCTGGAAATCTTCAAAAGATTCCTCCAACTCTCCGACAAGCTTTCCTCTTTGATAACTTCAGTCCAACTCCAGAATGAAAGATTAACAGAATGCTTGGAATATTACAGAGAATAATTTAATGTGGGACGTTTTACATGTCCAGCCCCTCAAAAAAAGAGCCCTGTGAATAATGGAGTCCATGAGGTTTTACCTCTGCTTAACATAACTGCAGTGGTTTGAAGAAAATAAATAAATACCATAATAAGAACACACTGCACCAAACACCTACAGTGGGCGTTGAACCTACTGTTTACCAAGGAAAGCGGAATCAATGCTGCAGCTGTGGGCTGACTTAAAAACAGACAACTGGAGATTAACAGCTTCGTGGAGATTTTCACAGGTGAGGCAGTAAGAAGAGCCTCTAACAGCCAAAGAAGTTTGTATCCTGGTGGATTAAAAGCATGTAACTAACAGCTTTAATGTGGTCCACTTTGTTTGAGCCTCTGAACCCAAAGCTTTGCAGCAGTCAGTACTTTCTCCATAAGTCCAGATGAACTGCTGTTCATAAACAAACAACAGACTCTTCCTCACCTATAAGCAGCTGACAGGAGGCTATAGGCAGCGCTACATGAAAGGATGTTGGCTCTGTTGTCAAGTGAGGAGGAAACCTTCCTCCTCACTTGACAACAGTAAGTAAAACAAGGACGCTGAAGGAACAGGGCTCATTTCAGGGGAAAAGTTTTGGAGTAATAAGCAAAGTGTTAATAATAACGCCACCTTTCTATAACTAAAGAACCTAATTATGTTATTGAAACTGTCTCTGCTTGAGTTCAAAGCTGGGAGAACAGAAATGGAAAGGCTGTATTTTATATAATGGCATCCAATTTTATAACAAGTACAATAAGAATTTGGTAATTAATTTATTGTAAATAATGACCTCATTTATTTATTTTTCCACTGACATAAGTGTAGAGGAATAAATGAAGGTTTATTTGCTAGCAGCACTGTTGGCAGTCTATAGCCACACTTTCCAGTTCAGCTGTAAACATGCAGCCTGCAGAAACAACTTTCCGTTTCAAGTTCGTGGATAAATAGTATGAGAGTGTGTTATCCTGGTATGGCAACTTAAAAAACAATCCATCTGTTACAAGATGTACTTGTATGAAAAATAACTAACCCCTCAAAACAAGCTGAAAACCCAAAATAGTTATATTTGGGGGATATTTAGCTCAAATTCACCTGAGCCTATTATCGGACACAATTGACAACATCGCGTAATGTGAAGTTTTCATCTCCGACAGTTTGTTTATCCACTTTATCAATCAGTCAGTTCGCGCGTGCGTCTTAGAAATGGCAGAATAATAAGGTGAAAGTGAGATTTAAAAAGAAAGTTATCCGCCAATGAAATGCATAGAAAAACAGTAACTTATGTGTAGCTTAAAGGTCGAGTAATATATCAACAATGTCAAATAATATTATTTTTTTCAAAATACACGTTTTCACTTTGTTTTTGCTGTGAATTTGAAAATGCTACGTGTCATGTTGAAAGTCGCATATGTTTCCAGTGTCCGATAATGGGTGTCGGGCTCCTGTTTTAAAGTCCTACCTTGTAGATCGAACGTTTCCATCCGTTTCTCCCCGGGATTCGTCGGCGTCTCCTGCCGACCAGTTCTCGTCGTCTTCCACGGTAACGTCCGCTCCAGAGAACGGGCTGCCCGTGTTCTCCAAGCCGCGCTCCTCCGCGGCTGCGCCGGCTTCATGCAGCCCCGAGGTCGCCGCCGAACCTCGGCTTTCGGACCGCGGCTCCAGTCCGGTGGCGGAGCCTTGAGTCTGCGAAGTCCCGAAACCTATGAGCGCTTTCAGCAGCAGCAGCAGGAGCACCAGGGTAATGCTCACGCTTCCAAAGTGAAGCCCTCTTTCCATTTGTAAGACTGGCACATTAGTAAAGTAGAAGATTTACATGCCACTAAGCAGGTAAATCGGAACATGAAAATAAACAAAGTGTAAAAAACAAACAAACGGAAACGACATATATATATATATTTTTTAAATCGTTTTCTGGAAATAAGCTCCACTTGGATGTGTTCTTTAAGTAAACATAAACAGCCTCTGGGACACCATGTTATTCTCTTTATACTAGCCTGGACTAGCCTTGGTTACCTTAAACCCCGCCTTGTTTCTAAACTAGGATTGGATACCAAAATTCGCTCTAATCTTCTCATTTAATACAATCCTTTTTCATTGCACATGTTTCTGACAGTCACAAATCCTCGCACACTAAGCAGAAATTGATTGGGACAGGGATCTGTCAATCAAGGAGGCGGGGTCACGACGTACTTGCCCCCAAAACAGTAGTCGCTATTGGCTGGTTTCGCTGTCTGTCACATAGACGTTGGAGCTGACGCGAAGCTCAGCGGTTGGTCAGCTGTTCGGCGTTCAATGCAGAGATATCACGTTGCAATTGGTTGATTCAGATGGAAAGGCTGCGCTGGATTCGTAAACTCGGATGTCACTCAGCGTGGTTGTCAAGACTAGTCAACATGAAATCTTCAACGTGGCTTTATTTAAGTTTGAAGCGGTACAGTTCCTGTTCCTGGTCACGAGTTGTTTCTCACCGCAAATTATCAGAAAGCGGAGTAAAATAAAACCTGCATATCTCCGCCGTAGGTCCGTCAATTTATCATAAACACCTTCAGTTCTTTAGGTGACTTTGTGAAATTACTGTATATAAAATCTGTGCTGTAATAAATCGACTACTAACTCAAAAGAGTTCATGTGCTTCTAGCGCCCCCTCCTGCTTACAGAGAGATATTTAACTAATCAGACCATATTGGTCCTACAATATATTTTCTTAAAATCAATGTTGAAGAAAATGATAATCCAGAAAAAAATCTATATTTTGTAAAATAAATAAATTCTTTCCGTATATTTTTTCATTCAACCAGACTCAATATGAAACAAATAGCTTTATGTAATTTGGAAGTTTTTTTTTTTTTAAATTAACCTCAAACATGTAGAAAGTATTATCATAACCAAGCGACATTTAAGTCGATACATTTTTTTTAAAGGGCAGAAATCACCTCAGAACTTCGAGCATTTTATTATGCTGTACCCCCCCAAAAAGGCAAATTTATATCTAAAAAAAAAAAAAAAAGCTTGGAACACAAAACCTTTTTACAACTTTTAATTTCTTCAGCAGGTTATATATACATCATGTAATTTGCACCTCCAAGAAAAAAAACAAAACAAAAAAAAAACACGAGTTGTAATTTGGTCCTCTATGGGTTAAAGTATTGTAACTTTACATAAAAAGAAAACAACAATTCACAGTCAAATGGTTATGAAGAAAAATGCTGCTGATGCAAAGACAAGTCATGCACAGTGTGACCCACTGTGTTTTCAGAACGTGTGAATATTAAAACACAGGTGCAACTTTCAATAGAGTAAATATGCGGTTTTTAAGTTCACCTTCAGACTGGTGTGTTATCATTTGCCACCACTATACTGGATCTTGTTTTAAAAATTAGCTTATGGCACAAGATGTTCTGCATCCAGACACCTTTTGTTTGAAGAAAATTACACAAGTGCATTACAGGCAGAAAAAGAAACTAGCTGATATTCTTGTGACAGAGTTTTGTATGCATCTACACAGCTGACTACCAGAGGAGTTGGTAAAAATGAGGAATAAACCATCATCATTATCCTGATAACCAAATAGGCCTCAGTGTTGAACGCCGCGAAACGTTACTTTTAGGCTAGCTGGACACATTCAAATCCTTTCAATGTGTGCAGTTTGTTTTGATTACGAGGGACATGTTGGAGCTTCCCTTCGCTCCTGTAGGCTTTTATTTAGCTGAATCAGTTCCCTTCAAACTGGACTTTTTTTCTTAAACTCTAATCAGATTGTTTTTGTACTTTGACTCAGTGTGACCCATTAAATTCATGCATTGAAGGGTTTCTGATTGAACAACATTTCAAAGGCACATCTTTGCTTATTTTGTAAAGTTCTGCAGCTATTCTGTCAATCACAACTACACCTGATCTGCAAATGTTGGATTTTCCTCATCAGGCACTTTGAAAATAAAAAGATCAGAGGCACCACCCATCCGAATGTAACAAGTTTGGAAACTTCTTTTTCTAGGTAAGCGGACTGCTTTTAGCCTTTTCCACAGTCTGGGTCGGGTTGTGATCGTGGCACTTGTGGGTGAAATTTGATCAGTGAAAGGAGGAGCGAGGGCGGGGACTCATCAGTTAATGGGAGCCTTCCGAATCTTCACGCTGCCATCTTCCATCCCAAAGTACGCCCGCTGAGCCATGCTGACAAAGAGCCCCGTCTCCACCACACCTACAAACACACGCATTAGTCTTATGCCTTCAAAAACAGATTTAACATTTAATCTGTTTTTGAAGCGTTACTCTCCATTTTTTGCCCTTTCAGAATGGTGAATAAAATTAGTTCATCCAGCTCCTCACCAGGAATCATCTTGATCGCAGTGTTGACCTCCTTCCAGTTCTGGGCGTGCTCAAACTTCCAGTCCAGGATGAAGTTGCTGTTATCCGTGACGACAGGACCCTGGAGCCACAAAGATACCACTTTGTTGGTTTAGGAAGCTTTCAGTAGGAGAGGAGAGGTTGCTAATGTGTCAACTAGAAGTCTAGTTAAAGGAAACATGACAGTCTGCTGCGGTTTTAACAGAGGATTTTCTCTTGGAGTCGAGAGAAGTTCATTTTGAAGTGAAACCGAATCGCCTTCCAGAGGTCGTTGGGTGTCGGCGCTCAGCTGAAATGTTTTCTAAGCTAAGTAGGGCTGAAGCTAACCAAGCACTATTCCCCTTGGAATCAATTTTTTACCCCACACTTTTTCCTCACTAGATCCATATAACTCAAGTTGTAGCTCCTACTTCCCGTTTCTAGGTCTCTTCTTTCGCGAGGTCAACAGTAAAAACTATCCAGGGAAGGAAAAGAATATTCCAGACTGCTGTAGTGAATCCAGACACCTTTCAGCCTTACAAATGTTATGCAGGGAAAGAAAAGGAATTTTTACAAAGCGTGGTTAAATTTTCTTTGATAGATTTTATATTTCCAATTTTTTTTTTATTTCTCTTTTTCAGGCTGAGTTTTAAAACTTGCTTTCCTTTCAAATGTCATTTTACAAATGACATTTTCTTCACTTTGAAGCCGGTTGTTGCTAATATCGTAGCAGGCAATAGAAATGAATCTTTGCTTCCCTCTCCAGAGGAAATCCCGCCCCGAGAAGTGAAAAGAATGTTTCTGTAGAAAGGAATATGAAAAAAAAGTAAACTTTAAAAATCACT